>ML825400.1:566-11941 GCA_009831015.1 Picea engelmannii | reverse complement strand
ATATATATATATACATACAATTAGATCTAACTACATTGAATTATAAAGCATTTAATGCGGCTAAAAATAAATTATACATCTAAGTACATGAATTATACAACATTTACTATCACTAAAAACAAATTATAGGTAAATATATTAGTGTGTTCCTGAGCAGTCGTCCAAGAGCCAAATCGTCTGTCTTTCACTCCGCTATTAAAGATTTAGATTCAAATTCCTTGATTTTTTGTGCATAGATAATATATTATTAAAATTGGTTGTGACTTAACCGCGGGGGGCCATCCCTGTGGCCAAGCTGTGGGCATGCCCATGTCTTGGCCACATGGGTGCCCCCCTGCGACCATTAAGTCACAGTCATTTCAAACATTTTGTATTTTATAAAAACTTCGTAAAAATTTCAAACTGTCCTACTTTTTATTTCAAACGTTTAGTGATATTGAGTAATGACCTATAGGTAAAGATATTGAGTAACTTTTTAGTGATGGATATTCATTTTAAAAGTAAAAAATATGCTCACAATCTACATGGATTGCACTATGGATTTCACTAGTACATGGACTATATTTTATATATTTTGGATTTATGCATTATTTTTTATTGTTTATCAAAATAGAGTAA
This sequence comes from Picea engelmannii, assembly GCA_009831015.1. Lineage (NCBI taxonomy): Eukaryota > Viridiplantae > Streptophyta > Pinopsida > Pinales > Pinaceae > Picea > Picea engelmannii. The sequence goes on along the minus strand of ML825400.1, from coordinate 11,323 downwards.
TATAAAAAGTGACATTGCATCTATACATTTTCATGGACACCATTTTTACTTTCGATGTGATTATTCCCCCAAAAAAACTAAAAATACCCATTTGAAGAACATAGAGAAAAAAAATGCATTCATTTTGATAATATTGAATTTTGATTTCAAATGATTCTGAGAACATTGAATTTCTTAAGTAATAAATTTTAGATGCAACTTATTAATAAATAACAATTATTATATCATTACAAAATGGAGTAGTAGATGAATCTATTAGTAGTACTTCTGATAGATTATCTTCAAAATTTCTAGCTCGTCCACCCTTATTGAATTTTTAGGTTCCTAAGAGTCTTGCAATTTTTTATGTTCCGTTTGACTAAAATCTCTCTCTAGAATTATTTTAACCAAGAGTTTAAAAAATAAATCAATTTACAATAAAATCTCAACCGAGAGTTGTAAAAAGATCTAGTTTCAGAATTTTATCAAACCCCACCCTCATAATCTTTAGATCTAATAGAATCAATTGTCACATTTTGGTAAAAGAGTGTGTGTGTATATATATATATATATATATATATATATATATATATGATAAAAACTACATGTTTATATGTTCAAATTATACACACAAACAATAAATTTATAAACAATATGGATTTAGTGAATTTGATATAGAAATTTAACAATCAAATATTAAGTTTTTAAATTTGATATAGGCATTTAAAAATCAAATATTAGGAATAGAGTAAGAATTTAAGTGATTAGTCTGTTCATGAGAAGTCGACCAAGAGCCAAATTGACTGTCTTTCACTCCGGTGTTAAAGATTTAGATTTAAATGTCTTGCTTTTATGTGCATAGATAATCTCTTATTAAAATTGGTTGTGACTTGGTCGCGGGGGGCAAGCCCTGTGGCCAAGCCGTGGGAACACCCACGGCTTGGCCACATGGCTAGCCCCCTGCGACCAATTCACAGTCATTTCAAACATTTTGTATTTTATAAAAATTTCATAAAAATTTCAAGCTGTCCAACTTTTTATTTCAAACGTTTTGTATTTTAGAAAATTTCATATCATCAGGAATTCAATTTATAAATCCATTTTTACATATGTAATATTAGAGTATCATTTCCAAATCTAAAAACTGTTGGTGCATTGTATTTTCCAAGAACTTACAGAAGTCAAATTTTATGAAGGATTGATTCTCGAGGTGTGACAAGGCTACTAGGAAACCCAAAAACAATGGTATCCATTATAAACTATAATTGAGACTTAATACTTTTGTAATCATGGCAACAACAATTTTTTACATAGGATAAAAATGTAAGAGGAGTATGGGAGAGAAGTAGGAGGTGTTAGCACTAGAAGTCACCTCTAGATCGCAGTAGAGGTAAGCCCGATACCCATCATTTTTTTATGTCACAATGAATAATTTTAAGGGGGGTATAATGGATGCAAACTCAGGATAGTATCGCTTAAACTCATAAAAATGGGCTGATATGCATAGGAAAATGAGGTCTTGATCTAACTTCAGTCATTAATTTGTGTTAAGGGTGAGTAGGGGGCAGAGCTTGAGGAGAAAATGTAAAGTACTGCTATGGACATCCGGTCTTCCAGCAGCCCAAGGAGAGAAAAACTTTGCAGACAAGGTCCTCTTGATTCAGAGCTACAAGAAATTGAAAACGTTACAACAACACTGCAATCAATCATACATTGCAACACAGTCACATCAAATTGACTAGATCATCCATGCCCGAGATTTCAGTATCAGAGGAAAAAGAGACGGGGAAGAAGGCTGACTGTTATTAAACAAGAAGTCTCAAAATGTCATACATAACCAGAGAACCAAGGGATTTACTAAAACTTTACAAATCGGGACCATAGCTCTACCATCGACACTAAACAAAATGGAAAAATTGCCTACATATACTCTGAACTGGATCTGACTGTTTGAGGTGATCCTGTCATGCTTTCAAAGCTTTGCATTGATGAGCTTCTTTATCAGGCTGGGCATGCAGATGTTGGTAAGACTTCCCATGCAGTGTTCTGTTAGACTCATTCTCTGTCAAACTGAACTGTTAGTCTTCTTCCATGATTTTTCCCTCTTGGTCCTTCTATTCATGGAAGGAGATGATGTCTCACCTACCTTCCATGTTACATTAATTGCTTCATTGATATCTAAGTGGGAAGAGTCAATGCCTACAACTAGAAGACATGGCGACCTTTATTTCATCATCTATTCTCTATTGGATGTTAGTTGGGACAACTGGAAGACAAACGAAGGATGATCACGAGAAGGCAGTAGCGAGATGATTGGTGAAAACACAACGAGCTATGGGGTACACCCGGCGGCTAGGTGGACAACTAAAAGTGGCTAGGTGGTGATCAGGATAGTGTAGGAGATCGAATGTAGACGCTGAGATGTAAAGGCATAGAGGAGAGGAGGCACAAAGAAGTGACGTGGAAGCGGAAGGGAATATTCGGTTGTTGGGTGAGGTAGGATCGACCAGCTGAGGTGTAGGATGTGGGAGACAGATGGCAGGAGGTAAGAGGGTGAGGTACGAAGGTGGGACAATGATTGGAGGACAGGTGTGCAGTAGAAAAAGGTGGAGGGGGAGCAGGAGATGCGACAGGCATGGGAGAGATATGGAGTGGAGAACAGGTGTCAGTAGGAGACGTGGGAAATAAGTGGTCTACTCAAGGGGGGTGGGAGGTGGTAAGAGGTTTTGAGTGGGGGGGTTTGAGTTAATGAGGAAGTGCCATGATGGTGGGGGGCTCACGCTAAAAAACTACCAACTCGGACCCCCACCCCTCCGTTAAATGTACAAGGTCAGGGGGGGGTCTGGTATGGATCCTTCATCGTATATATGAGTGTACAGATCTCAACCACTCAGATCTACATGCCCCTTAGTATGATGGGCCCGAGCACCAAAAAATTAGGATAATTGGGTTTTTATCCCACTTCTTGTCATTTCTCACAATGGTGTCTCTTCCTAAGGGAAAAACACCCCTTTATAAATCTGTGTGATAACATTCGACTCCATGGGGGATGACCTTCTCCCTGTGAGATTCCAAGAACTCACAACTTTAGTCACCTTACTGTTGGGATGTGGAGTTAGCTACTAAAACAGAAAGAAAATGATATTTACAATGACGTTGAGGATCCATGCATGGCTCAAACAAAGAACTTTTTAAGGAAATTCCCATTAATAGGGACACTAAAAATTTCTTCCCCCTCCAAATTATGCAACCTGTAAGTGTTATTTTGAAATGTCTCAAAAATTTTGAAGGGTCCAATCTAGAAGGATTAAAATTTACCATTCTTTCCCTTGTCATGTTTCAGTGCATCCCGTTTGAGTACTGGATTTCCCAGCTGGAAATCCCCTTTACTATTCTTCCTGTCAAAGGCCTTCTTGATCTTTTATTGATGTTCATGTGCTTTTTACAACATCTCCTCTCTAGCCTACTGCACTTCTACCAGTTGTTGTATTATTTTCATCATATCGTCAGGCTCCCCTTGGCAGTCTTGGAAAAATTTTTCTATAGGCAGGGCAAGATGAGAAAGAAATAATGCCTTAGTCCCATACACAGGCTGAAAAGGAGAGACACCCATAGATCTCTTTGTTGTCACTCTGTCAGTCGACGGGGGAAATTTGAGCTTTGAATCCCATGATTTCTTGTTGTCATCTAGCAGTCTTTTCATAATATTTATAAGGATTTTGTTAGAGGACTCTGCCATTCCATTGCCTTGGGGATAGTAGGGGTGGAGTGGATCAGTGAAATTATGAACTTCTCACAAAATTTGATCAATGAATCGGCCTTGAAGGATGCACCATTGTCATTGATGATTATGTTAGTACAACCAAACCTTGCCATAATATCTTCAAGGAAACCATTAACTACTTTGTGAGAATCACTCCTTGTGGGGATAGATTCTATCCATTTGGTTAAATAATCAGTTGTAGTTAATATCCATCTGTGTTGACCACTTGAAGTGGGATGAATTTCCCCAATAAATTCTAGGCCCCACTGCTGAAGGGGTCCTGCAACTACCACTAGATTTAATGGAAAACATTTGATTTGTCGCTTCCTAGAGAACTTTTGGCACTTAACACAAGCCCTGATCTTTACACAGACATCAATGAATAGGATAGGCCAAAATTACCCATCCCTGAGAATTTTATAGGTTGTGGTTCTCCAAAAGTGATGTCCCCCACACAGGTTGTCATGAAAATCAAACATAATCCTTTGGGCCTCTTGTGGGTCTAAACATCTCAGGAGTACTCCTAGAGGGTATTTCTAATACAAGACCTGGTCAATAAGACAATATCTAATTGATTTCAGCTTTAAGGCTCTAGCCTTGCTTTTTCTCATTCCATCAGTAGGTATTAACTCTTGTAGAAAAAATATAATGTCTTTGTACCAGGTGCATTCTACCAATGGAGGGTTGATTGGTGGGTCTGCATGAGACAACTCAACTTGCTGATTTTCTGAACAGGTTCTAATGAAGTCAACCTCCAAAGATTTGCAATTAGACTCAACCAATTTAATGTCTAAGCATTTTCCTTTGAATAGTTTGGTAGAATTTATTTCCAGATCAAACTCAAGGATTTTGGCAATCCACTTTCTCTTTCATTTGTATATGTGAGGTTGAATGCAAATGTACTTCACAAAAGATGAAGGAACATATGCAATGATATTTGAATGTGCAACCTAAACTCTGAAAGCTTTGAGATCTCTCACCAAGGCATAGGCCTTCTTCTCCATGATGTCCTATTTTATCTCAGCATCCCTTAGTGTTGTGCTGAAAAAGGAAATAGGTTGCTCCAACCCTTCAATGTTTTTCTGCAATAAGACAACGACCACTATATCAAAAGAAGCAAAAGAAAAAATCAGAAAATATTTGGAGTAATCAAGATTGATAAGCATAGGGACCTCAGTCAATGCTTTCTTGATTTGGTCGAAATAATTTATGGACTCAGTAGTCCATTTCACTTCATTCCCCTTCCTGAGCATGGTTGTAATATGCTTTACCAGTTTAGCAAAATTTGAAACAAACCTTCTTAGAAAATTAATTTTTCCCTGGAAGGACTGAACTTCCTTCTTGGATCTGGGAAGTGACAAGGTTTGAATAGATTCTACCCTACTTGAATCAATTTTGACTCCCTCATCTGATACTATGTGTCCCAATGATTTTCCCTCCTGCATGACAAATAAAGACTTCTTGGGATTTAAGGAGAGACTGAACCTTTGACATTTAAACAAGACCCTTCTAAGATGACAACATTGTTCTTTATCATATATATAGGAGACTATAATTTCATCCATATAGATGACTACAAACTTGTCCCTTTCCCCAAAAAAGGGTGTATCCATGGCTCGTTGAAAGGTCACCCCTACGTTCATCAATCCAAAGGTAATTTTAGTGTACATGAATGTGCCCCAAGGAGTGGTGAAAGTTGTTTTTTCTCTGTCTTCAGGAAGGACAAAGATCTGATTGTACCCTAAAAAACCATCAATCATGGAAATTCTGGATGCACCTGTCACCCTTTGCAATATATGTTCCTCTTTGGCAAAGGATAATTGTCCTATTTGGAGCTTCTGTTTAGGTTCCTAAAATTGACACACAGTCTGACTTCTCCATTTTTCTTTACTAATGGGACCAGGTTGGCTATCCACTCCGAATATCTCAAAGGGGAAATGATTTCGACTTGCAACAACTTCTTTACCTCTCTTTCCATAATAGGTAGTAGCATGGGGTTTATTTGTCTTAATTTCTGCCTAAATGGTTTGGCCTCCTCTTTCAATTGGATCTGATGCTAAATGAAACTTGTGTCATATGTTTTGAGATCTTCATAGGTCCAGAAAAACACATCAGCAAATTCTCTTAATAACTCAGCATACTCGGTTCTTTGTTCCCTTGACAAGATGCTTGACAACTTGAAAAATTTTGGATCCTCCTCTGTGCCAATATTTCACTCATCCACATCAGCATACTCATTTGAAATTTTACCCTTTACTACCACATCACTTCTATCAAATAGCCTTTCCAAAGGAACTAGTCCCTTTGGGATATGGTTGTTGGATAGTTGGACAATATGATGATTAGCAATTTTGTTCAAAAAAGCATGATCATGATGATTTATTTCAACATCAGGTTCCTGATCAATGTGTAATGCATAAAAATCATCAACATTCTCCAGGAATCTTTTGATTTCAAGATCATCCTCAAACACTTTCCAATGCTTGACATTGTTGGGTATGGAGGGTCTATATTTATCTTCTACATCATACCTGAGTTTGAGTGGCAGAGGTACTCTGAAATTACTTGTTGACACAACCAGAGAATCAGCCATGTCATTCTCTTCTCTTGGAACAAATGAAATGTTGAAATCCAATAAAAAACTATCAATTAGATCCTAGACTTCATTTCTGTAATTTCTAAGCCAAGGGCGCTTGGCTTGATAAATATTTCTTATCTGATGGACAATTAACTCAGCATCCCCAAACACTTATATCTCTTTAATCCCCATGTCCTTTGCAGCCCTCAAACCCAAAACAAGAGCTTCCTACTCTGCCACATTATTGGTAGTTTTAAATTCTAACTTGTAGGATAGAGCTATAATTTCTTGCACAGGTGAAACAAGGACCACTCCAACACCAACACCTTCTCTAGAAGAGGCTCCATCAAAGAAAAATTTTCAAACAGAGGAAATCAAGGGAGAATCTTCAAAAAGAGTAAGGGAATGATTTCTGATTTCAAGAGGGGGTTCAGGGGCATCAACGAGCTGTAATAAGTTGGATCCCAAATTAGTATCAAGTGTAAATATAGGGTGGTTGGTGGGGTCCACTTCATAACTAATAATGTAGGCTAGTTGAGCTTCTATGTATAGTCTTCTATGCTCCCCTCCAAACAAAAGAATGGTAGCATATGTGAGGTCCATATACAGGGTTACTCCAAGTCTTTTTATCCAAGATCTCGACAAGAGCATGCGAAACTTGGGGGCAACATCAGCTACCACAATATCCATCACTACACTTTTCATGGGCAGTTGAAACAAGGTCACAACCAGATCCTTGATGACACCAAGACATTGTACCTTCCTCGAGTCAAAATAATACAAGTCATGATAATATTTTGTGATTTCTAGTCCCAGCTCATCCATGACAGTTTTGGGCATGATATTATGAGATGCCCCTAAGTCCATCAAACAATTATGCAACACCTTATCATGTATGTTCAGTGAGGTGTAGAAGGGAGGGGATGAATCATCTCTATATTCTACCATGGGACCTAAGATGACTGATGGATTTTCATCTTGAATATTTACCGAGTCTATGGGATAAGATGAAGGATCATAATGTAATAGTTTAGAGAGGGATTTTTTGAAATCTTCATGCTTGAATGGCTCTAAAAGGGGTAGATGGATCCTAATCTTTTGAATTTCATTCTCAAAGTTGAAAGAGGAAGGGGGCTTCAAAATTGCTTTTACTTTTAGGACATGACCTTTGTCTAATGGTGAGGGAATTTGTGCTTTCTTCTCCTTGTTGTTTTTTGTTGTGTCTTTGGCAGGTTTCTCTTCTCTGGAAGGCTGATCACGAACGTCAGACTTCCATTATTTCTTCTTAGACCCGAGATTATATTTATTGGGACTATTATTGGTATTCTACCCTTTACTCAACTCATTTATTTGGTTGTCCATGAGGGACTTGTCATATGCAAATTGGGTCAAATGGGGGAATGGAGAGGTGTCTCCAAGGTGATGGATTTCAAGGTCGATCTCTTCCTCCTCTCCTTCTACATCAGCAACGAGATTATTTTGGAGAGGGGTTTGGATTTTCTAATCATCCCTATTTATATTTGGGGGCTCTCTTGGAAGTATCTAAGGGGTATTGTTTGTTCTTATAAAGTTTCCTCCATTTTCATCATTTTGGGCACTCTTATAACTCTGCTTCCCTTCAAATTTCATCTTCTCCATCTCTACAGAAATATATTTTACCATCTTGGTCAATTCATCTATGTGAGGAGGAGATGTAGAGGAACCTGATGTTGAGGCTTCAAATATCCCTCTTCCTCTGTCTCTATCAGTTTTATTTCTAATTTTGTCAACTGCCAACACATTGGATTCTACTTAGAGGGTTGCATCTTGCATAAGAGCCAAGGAAGTAGCTCTTATTTCTCTTAAAAGGAGGTAGAAATCAGGGTCAAAATAACTAGCATAAGTAATTTTAGAAGAGGCTTCTGTAGGCTTTATCTCAACATGGATCTTATTGTACATTTTGATAAATCTTTTGGAGAAATCAGAGACAAATTCTCCCTCTTTTCTCCTTAGGGGCCCGAACTCTGTGATATAATAAATAAAGTATTTTTTATCCCCCCATTGTCTCAAGAAGACATCATCTAAAACCTCAATCCCAACAATAGATCCAGGTGTCAATCCCCTAAACCATTTCCTAGCCTCACCATCAAGGATCTGGACAAAGACTCTCATCCAGACATCCTCATTTTCAATATTTAGATTATCTGCATAACTGTAGAAGGAAACAAGGTGTTCTTCTACAGTTATGTCTTCTTCTCTAGTGAGCTTGGGCATGTATTTCAGGTAGGCTCCAACAAGGAGAGCATTCATTGGTTGAGGTAGGATTAGAGGGGCATATCTTGCAGCCACTATGGAATTCATTCTATTCCTAGGGGGATTATAACCTTCCATAGGGATGAGAGGTGGAGGAGAACCAAGAGAATATGGAGTTCGAACAGGGGAGATTGGGGGTGTGTTCTTGGGAAGAAAGGGAAACCGTAGAGGATTTGAGGAAAAATCCATAGGGTTTGAGGGGATAGAGGTTTCCCTTTCTGCAAAATCAACGAATCTAATAGGAGGAGGAGGAGTGAAACTAGGAGAGGGGGAATCTGCAGGAAAACTCCTAAAATTTAAACTTCTAGAAGCTCCGATAGATGGTGTAATAAGACAATGAGAAACAACTACTAGAGTTGTTATAGGAAGATGGTGAAAATCATCAGAAATACCTGGCTCAACAACTAAAGTACCTTCTTGAAGAGTCTTTCTCCTTCTGATAATTTTCTTTGGGTCAACTTTAGGTGCTTATAAAGGCAGTTGTAGAGTATACCTCGTGTGTCTTCCTATGGAATCCATAGTTGTAACAATGGAGTCGTAATAGTGGAGTCGCCAGGTGAATAGTTGCAATATTCAATGTATTGATTTCTGATGCACCTTCAGAACCAGTAAGATTTGTCATTCAATCTGAGGGAAAATATTCAATTCATCCCCGACAACGACACCATAAATGTTAGAACTAGAAGTCACCTCTGGATTGCAACAGAGGTAAGCCCAATACCCATCAACTTTTATGTCAGAATGAATAATTTTAAGGGGGGTCTAATGGATGAAAACTCAAGATAGTATCACTTTAAATTAGAAAAATGGGCTGATATCCATAGGCATATGAGGTATTGATCTAACTTCAGTCAGTAAGTTGTAGTAAGGGTTAGTAGGAGGAAAAAATTGAGGAGAAAATGTAAAGACTGGTATGGACATCTAGTCTTCCAACAACCTGAGGAGAGAAAAACTCTTAAGACAAGATCCTCTTGATTCATAGCTTCAAGAAATCGAAAACATTACAACAAAACTGCAATCAAACATACATTGCAACATAGTTGCAACAAATCAACTGGATCATCCATGCCTAAGCTTTCAGTATCATAGGAAAAGAGATGGGGAAGAAGGCTGACTGTTATTAAACAAGAAGTCTCAAAATTTCATACATAACTAGAGAACCAAAGGATTTACTAAAACTTAAAAATTGAGAGCGTAGCTCTACCATCGACACTAAAAAAAATGGAAAAATTGCTTACATATACTATGAACTAGCTCCAACATCCTGAGGTGATCCCATCATTCTTTCAAAGATTTATGTTGATGATATTCTCTATCAGGCTGCACATGGAGACGTTGGTCAAACTTCCCATGCATTCTTCTATTTGACACAAACTTTGTCAGAATGGACTAACAGTCTTCTTATGTGATTTGTCCCTCTCTAGCCTTCTATTTATGGAAGGAGATGATGTCTCAACCACCTCCCATGTTTACATTAACTGCTTCATCGGGATCTAAGTGGCCAGAGTCAATGCCTGCAACTGGAAGATGTGGCGGCCATTCTTTCGTCATCTATGCTCTATTGGATGTTAGCGAGGACGACTAGAAGAAGGACTAAGGATGATGACGACAAGGCACTAGCAGGGTGATTGGTGAAAAATCAGTGATCTATGGTGTATACTTAGTGGCTAGGTGGACATCTACAAAAGGTGAGTTGGTGACTGGTAAATTGTAGGTGACCAAATGCAGATGTTGAGATGTAAAGGCACATAGGAGAGGAGGCGCGGAGAAGTGAGGTGGAAGCGGAAGGGAAGATCCGGTGGCTGGGTGAGGTAGGATCGACCAATTGAGGTGTAGGATGTGGGGTATAGATGGCAGGAGGTAAGAGGGTGAGGTACAAATGCGGGACAATGAGTGGAGGATAGGTGACTGGTAGCAAAATATGGAGGGGGAGCAGGAGATGTGACAGGAAGAGGAGAGACACATAGTGGGGAACAGTTGTCAATGGGAGACCTGGGTAGTAAGTGAAGGAAGTAAGTGGTCTACTCGGAGTGGGGGGAGGTGGTAATATTTTTTGAGTAGGGGGGTCCAATTTAATGAGGAAGCGCCACAATGATGGGAAGCCCAAGCTCAAAAACCACCAAATTGGACACCCCTCACCTCCAT
>ML825399.1:122540-150550 GCA_009831015.1 Picea engelmannii | reverse complement strand
GAAATCATAATCAAACTTGAAGAAACCTGGAAGAAGTAAAAACAAAAATAAGTCAGCAATCAAGAGGAAATTAGAAAAAGACTTGTGACACTTTGCAGAAGGCAATAAGGATGCAGACGGAATCATGGACTCTCTTAGATGGAGGGAGCCAATTATATAATTCCAAAATAAGATCATGCATTCATGCACGAAGAAAGGATTAGGAGGGATCTAATCCTAAATAATATGATCCATTGAGGATTATGAAGTATCTATGCATGTTCCCATTGATGGTAGTAGCCATGAAAAGCAACATGTGTTCAGTTTGAATTTAGAAGAAGTATTCTTCGAAAAGAAGCCTTAAAGTATCCCTAGTTGTCCATCCACATCCATGATCCTATGATGAATGGAAGAAATTGGAAGCTTCGGGGCATGGAATCTATAAAACTCCATGGACCCAAGAGCTAAAGAGAAACATGAGGAACAACATGAAGATTCCAAGAGAGAAATAAAAGCCAAAACAACCAGTCATTATATCAAAAATCACAAGACTAACAGCTTGATTTGAACCCACTATAAGCAATCAAGCAGAAGAAATGGAAGTTGTGATGAAGAAAAGTGTATGAAAGACTTATGAATGGAAGCATTACAAGATTCAGAACTAGAGGTTCTCCTATATGGAGGGAGAAGACTATGATGATAGCTTGTTCCAGTAACTAGACATACCTCTACCTGAGCCATTATATCTTCTACAATATCCATGGGTTCGAGTTTACATTAGATGAATATAAGGATTGTTCTCCTCAATAGAGGAATTGAACAAGAAGCGTATGTAGAGAAACCTCAAGGTTTTAAGGTATACAAAAAAGAGACCCGTGTATGAAAATGGAAGAAGATCATGTATGGATTCAAACAACTTGGTACAGAGCCTCTCATACACAGCAAAACGTGGTGAAAAAATTCTATAATAGAGATAATGTCTCAGAATGGTTACTCAGAAGTCCAGGATGATGGATTGTTAATCCGTGACAAACTCTCATGATGACAAAAGAAGTGCTACCTGGATATGTTTCAGTTTGAGACTTGCCACGATGTCATGAGCTAGTAGGAAACAAAAGTGTTGAATTCAACCATGATATATTGTAATGATTAGAGATATATGAAGCCTTCAGAGAAAACCAGTGTTCCAGATAGCCCTAAGTACATTAATATCAAGAATTACATTCTTCGTGATGAAGTCCAGAAAAGAGAAGTGGTTCTCCAATATATCTCCATAGATGAGAAGATAGAAGATATTTTGGTAAATCCTTTGTCCAAGATGATAAAAGTTTGCATACTCAAGAAACAAGTTGGAGCTCGTGGAGACAACTTCCTTATGGAAAAAGGAAGAGATTAATCCTAGGTTGGGAGGGAGCACTAATGTGTTATTGATTTATTGACAGTAATTTCTCAGTTCAAAAAAATGGTCCAAGATGAGAAGTTCCTTTCCAGTTCAAAAAGTGGTTTGAGATTTCTGATGGACAGGCATTTTCCAGTTCAGAAAATGGTCCAGATCGAACAATCATTTTCGTAATGAAAATGGTTCGATAGATTGTTGATTTTCCATAGACAATGATTCCCCTTGTGGCTAGTGTGGGGGAATGGTCTAGGACAATCATTCTTCTTGGAAAACACTCTGAGTAGTGGTCAAGTAGAATGGTTTGCCTCGTCGGGCAGTCATTCTTTCGAAGTTCACAGTTGTGAGCAATTTCTAAGAATGGTCTATTTTTGGAGGTTGGTGCAGGACAATCATTTCCATTAGCAAATGGTCTAGATAGTCATTCCCTAGGGTAGACTCATTCTCTCCAGGTTGCACTATGTTTAGTGCCGGAGGAATGGCCCAGTTAGGTGAATGGTCTAGGTTCAACAATCAGGAGCAGGCATTCCCTAGGGTAGACTCATTCTATCCAGGTTGCATTATGTTTAGTGCTAAAGGAATGGCCCAGTTAGGTGAATGGTCCAGGCTCAGAAATTAGGGATAGTTATTATTATATGCCTAAGAAGAATAGTCCAGATAGCCCATGGTTTATGTTTTACTTTCTGAGGGAAGATGATCTTCCAGATCTCACAGATTTGAGTGGAAGAATGGCCCATATGACTCATTTTATACATGATATTGTTTTTATGCAGGTTGATATCAGGTGATATGATTTCTATGGAGACTGTATGTCTCTGGACAGTAGATGTATGCTACTGTGGTGGATGTGTTCCACTGGTTGTGACTATGTGTCACTAATTAAGTAGATGTGTACTACTTGGTGTGGTAGTGTACCTTTGTATAGTAGTTATGTACTACTATGGATAGACACAATTGTGTTGAATTACAATGTTCTGATTTCCGTGTAGACTATCAATAGTGTTGAAAATGATTATCAGCTAGATGGATAGTCAATCTGCTTGTGGACAAACATTCTCTAGGCGGAGAATGATCCAGATAGAATAGATTGTTGGTGGACAAGTATTCTCCCTGTGGATAATGGTCCAGGTTGACAGTTTGTTGACATGTCATGGACTAGTATTTTCCTAAGGCACAGATTGTGGCCCGATTAGGAAAATGGTTCAGGATCGATATTTTCTAAGGAATATAGGTTGAGACGGATATATATGGTACATATGACTCGATTAGAAAATAGTCCTATATTGACATTCCTATAGGAATGGTATCTATAGTCCATAGAATAGATTTTAGCATTTGTTGGGACAATCATTCTTCTAGGATGTATGTCCAGATTAGAAGAATGGTCCTTGTATCACGATGTGGAGTGAGTGACTTATTCAACATCATTCCTAATTAACTTAGATGGAGTATGGCTTCGAGAGATGATGCAGTTGATGCTATCAGATGATAGTGTTAATGGTGCTCATGATCTAATCATGAGATAAGATGTACGGATATGATGATGCTACCGATTGAATGGTATGTTTGTGCTTAAGACCATTGTCTTCAATACCTCCCTAGCTAGGAGGGAGTGTTGATATTATGGTAGTTGCGGGAGGTATTTACCTCCACGTGTAACCCTGATGAGAATAGAATATTTTGGGAAGCAAGAAGAAACCCTAAAGAATTGGACATAACCCTAGAAGACAAGTCGGATAAAGGAAATAATTAATATATACCATCTGGATGCCATTTGTAAACCTGTGACCATCTATGGTGGTGAGTGGGTTTTCCATCTATGCAAAGGGTATTGTTGGTCATGTAGTCTCTCGGAACTCCATATATGCAACCTTGGGGCCTCGAGACATAATCTCCTTAGTTATCCATAAAATGGGGATAACAGGACTAACCACCGCACCTTTGGGAATTTATCTCATGGACTAACCGCCACACCTTTAGGAATCAATCTCATGGACTAATCTCCCACTCAAGGTGATGTTGCCAATTTGGAATTTTACTAACACTTACGGGTTTTTGTGTAATGGAAAACCTTAACATGGTATCAAAGTCATGTGAAGAAACCTTAACACTAAATAAAGAGATGCAACTGGATATGTGTGCTACCAGTGATCTGATTAGAGGTGGGTGTGAAAGATAGGAAGGTCATGTTTTTGGCCCGACGAGAAAGTTCTGCACTTCATTTTCTTCTTGCAAGGAATCTTTAGACTTCAATGATATTGTGGCTATCACGACATATATATACTTTCAACTCCTTGTTGTAGACATAGTTGTTGTGGAAATATCCTATGTTATCAATAGTCTGTTAGAGATATATTATTGTGGTTTTCATTGTATATATATATATATAGTAAGCATCCTTGTGTAAATATCCTACAGTATAAAAATTTTAATTATTGGAGATATATTCTCACTTCACTGAGTTATTGAATATAGCATCTCATTTTTCTTTTCTCTAGCTTGTCCTTAAACACCATAATTGCATTGCTCGATTTTGATTGTTGTGGAGAGAATGATGTAGGGGAGATTTATCTTAGGGATGTGTATGAAGGAAATATAGATCCACCACCATCACGTCCTTGCCGCACATGCTCTGATTGTTTCTTAGAAGAGAGATCATCCAGGAAGGAATCCATTGAAGGTAATTCAATCATGTTTTAAAAATGAAATTGTTAAGTGATTGGTCTCAAAGATTGCTAGTATTTTATATTGTGTTTTCCAAAGAATTCAAATTCTTTGATGGATTCCTATTTAAATGAATCAAATAAATTAGATGGGGAAAATTATGTAAATTGGAAATTTAAGTTGTAGACCTTAATGGAAGGGTTCAATGTTTGATCAATTGTGTGTGGAGATGAAGTTAAGCCAACAACCCCAACAAGCTCAATTCAATATTGGAAATAATAGAAAACAAGGAAAAGGGTATCTTAAGAATGTATGTAAAAGATAAAATTATTGATGCAGGAACATCATCAGCAAGCACACGTGGAGGGACAACTCAGTGCCTCAGAGCACCTTTGAATCATCTTGGAATCTTAACCGCTAGCATTTCCTGCAAATCTTTTTGAAATGATCGAAAACTGAAGAAGATCAAATGCTTAAGAGGCGGGTGATCATGAATGACCTAGGAGTTTCACTCCTAGTCTTTAATGTAATGGAAATTAAGTAGCAATTAGTTTTTTTTCTCAAGTAGATGAGTAGTCGGGGGGGGGAACCCTAAGAACCCTCTGAAATAAATAGAGGTTTTGTACACTCGAATGAGGTTGCTGCAAGTTAGTAGGAGTTTTTTGCGATTTAGTTGTTGTTGAGTTTTCTTGTTGATTTATCATAGTTGTAGCCAATTTACTTTTGAATGAATATAACAGAGGAAATTTGATCCAATGCGTGGTATTGCTACAATTTACAATTCCCTGTTATTTTTGGTTTCATGAATGAATGATTTATGTTGTTTAATACATGAAACTGTGAAGTGTTTAGATAAGTTTGAATTGTTCTCTTCATTGAGTCCATGCAAGGTGTGCATACAGTCAACAAGGAGTGCATTAACAGAGTTTATTTCAACTCAGAAGCTCAGAAGAGATAAACGTAAAACTTCCCTTTGGAAGGAGTACAAAGAGACTGTTGCAAGGTGTGCACAGTTGTCGCAAAAACTTAAGTCTTATGTGAGAACCTGTTGCAAGGAGTGCATAGATTCAAAAATCAACTAAGTGTCGAGAACGAGACTGCGATGCACAAGGAGTGCGTAAAGAGATTTCGTTGGAAGAAATCACTAAGCCCGGATTTAGTCAGAGATTCTGATTTCGCAAGGATTGTGTCGGAATCAAGCTTAGGAGAGACAGTGACCAAGAATCAACAGAGAGGAGGAAGTTTGTTTAAGGTTATGAAGTGATGATTGAGATCTGTTCAGAGGAGTGAGATCGTCCCACGCCGTCATATCTGGGAAAATTTACGTAGTTTTTAATCATGGGTTATTTTGAGGCTTCATGAATCAGAGGATTCGAAGTATCGAGGAGAAAAAAATACCGAAACCCGAAAGTTTGAAGTAAATCTGGACCGTCAGATCCAGAAGGACGTGTGGCGATCGATCGCGAGCTTCGGATAAAATCTTGTGGGTTTCAGTTGAGATTTGAAATTCCTGAAACCTGAAGTCCGAAGTGAATCTGGACCTTCAGATCCATAGGGACGCATGGCAGAAATATGTGCACTTTGAGAGAAAGAAAAAGTTAAGAGTTGAGATTTTTGAAGCCTGAAGACCCGAAAGAATCACATTCGTCGATCTATGGGAGACACGCGTCAGTGGATCGTGAGCTTCGGATAAAAGCAATTAGAGAAAGGTGAATTTTGATATTAGACACTCCCGAAGTCCAAAATCCCGAAACAGTTAGAGTCGTCGATTTGAGGAGGACATGTGAAAGGAGATATGTCATTGCGAAGAAAGTGAGGTTTGAGCGTTGAAAACTTCGAAACTCAAATCATGAAGTAAATCATGAGTGTTGATTTGAAAGGAGCAGATATGAACCATTAATCAAGAGGTCCCACATGAGATCACAAGATCAATGATCACACTACATTGCAGGGATAGAAAGTGCTCGAAATTTAAAAATCTGAGAGTGGGTCGCAACTGAAACCACGGTATTGGAAAAGGGAGATGTAGCAGCTGGAGGTGAATTGCAAGGAGAAAATCTGTGTGGCCTTAAACCACTTTAGGTCGTGCCCGCAATTGCGTGTTTACGCAAGGACATAGCCCGAGGTCACATACGGGAAAGAGCTAACAGAAGAGGAGCTAGCACCTAGAACTGGCAGTTCAGCAGCGTGAAAGGAGAGGTTGTGGGTGCCATAGAACCTGCACCAAGAGACTGGAAGGGAATGTGGTAAATCACTAGTGAGACCATTAAAGTTTCAAAGAGCTAATTCAGCTCCGAGAATCGAAGATCCTTGACCGGTAGGTCGAGCATCCCGAGGCGAGAAGGGGGGTCTACATCAAGTGGTATCAGAGCTTGATTTCGTCTGTAGATTTCAGGCGAAGGAGACAAAGGAAATAGTCTCATACCATCAAGTGGTATCAGAACCTGAAATTGTTTTTAGGAAGCGAAAAAGAGCTCAAAGGTGTACTCTGTGTGTGAGAGTCAGTCAACACAATGCCACCAAGGAGATGTTTGGAGCCACCTTTATCCAATCTCACTATGGAAAGAGAAATGAGAGAGCTTGATTGAGAATAACAAGCTAGCCTTACCCGAGAAATCTTAGCAGTTGTGAGGTTTCGCCGATTGAGAATAATAAGATCGTCTATTGTGAGGCTAGCTTCTACCCTGCTTCTCTCTTGCCTTACTTGTCCTATGACTTTCCTCATGACTTTCCTTCAAGAGATTTGTGCAAGATTAGAGGTGATGGAGGCAATGCAGAGGAGGGAACCTGGTGTTGGGGACATCAGTGATGTAGAGAGTGAAGAAGTAGAAGTCGAAGAAGTTGCAGGAGAAAATGTTGTCGAGGAACGCTTGTTGAGAGTGGTTGTTAAATTGGGAGCTAGAGCCAAATTAGACATCCCAATGTATGAAGGAAATCTGGATGTTGAAGAATTGTTGGATTGGATAAGATCCATGGACAAATATTTTGACTATGAAGATGTCGATGAGGACAAAAAGGTGAGACATGTTTTCACTAGAATGAAAGGGCATGCAATACTGTGGTGGGATGAACTGTGGGCTCAGATGAGAAGCAAAGGAAAACATAAGATAAATAATTGGGACAGAATGGTGGCCAAGCTAAAGGCTAAATTCATGCCCAAAGATTATCAGATAAATCTATTCAGGAAGTTACAGAACCTGAGATAGAAGGGTATTGACAGTGAAAGAGTACACAGAGGAGTTCTACAAGCTGAATATCAGGACTGGACAGTGAGAGAAGAATGAGGAAAAATTTTCCAGGTATATAAATGGCTCGAGGTATGAAATCCAGGATGAGATCATCCTGATGTCAGTGAGAATAGTAGAGGATGCTTATCAGATTGCTCTGAAGGTAGAGGAGAAGTTGGCCAGGAAACAGAGTAAATGAAACAGAGGCAGAGTCCCAAGAAAAGGCAAGGGATTTTCTCATGATAAGGCACATAAATCCAAAGATTGGATTGAGAAACCACACAGTCACTCAGAAAGAGGAGGAAGTTCCCGAGGAAGAAAAGGTGGTGGAAGAAGTTCTTCTAGAGAAAGAGGACGAAGTAGAGGAGGAGAAGTAAGGTGTTATGCCTATGGAAAGACATGACACATGTCTTGGGAATGTCCTAAGAATAAGAAAGAAGGAGGAGGTCAAGCTCATATTTATGAAGCACAGAAAATGAATGTTGAAACGGAAGGTGCAAAGGATGGAAGATCCTTGATGTTGAGGAAGGTTCTCTTAAAACCAGAATCGGAAATTGAAAATCCAGTGCAAAGGAACAGTCTATTCAGGACAGATTGCAAGATGAAAGACAGAGTATGCAAGGTGATAACTGATAGTGGGAGAACTGACAATCTAGTATCCACAGAGATGGTGGAGAAATTGGAGCTGAAGACAACTGCACACCCAAATCCATACAAAGTCTCATGGTTGCAAAAAGGAAACCAAGTAATGGTCACTAAACAATGCCTCGTTGAATTTAAAATAGTTGTATATAGAGATGAAATTTTGTGTGATGTGATTCCCATGGATGTATGTCATGTTTTGTTGGGAAGACCATGGAAGTTTGACATAAATTTTATTCATGATGGGAGGAAGAATACATACACCTTGGAGAAGAATGGTAGGACACAGATGTTGCGGCCAATAGGGGAGAAGAGAGTAAAAGAAGAAGCCAACACATGCATACTTCTCATGAGTGGGAAGGAACTCCTGAGAGAAGTCAAGAAGGAACAAGAGATGTAGTTTGTTGTGGTGAGGAAACCCAGATTTGTCCTTACAAGTAATTCGATGGATGATTTTCCTGAAGAAGTTCAGGAGTTGTTGGATAATTTTGCTAACATAGTAGTGGATGAGTTTCCTAACTCATTTCCACCCATCAGAATTATCAGCCATCATATTGATTTGATACCAAAAGCAAGCCTGCCAAAAAAAGAAGCATACAAATTGACCCCTCAAGAGAATGAGGAGGTAAAGAACCAAGTCTAGGATTTTTTAGACAAGGGTTTGGTTAGAGAGAGCTTGAGTCCATGTGCAGTACCAACGGTGTTGAGTCCAAAGAAAGATGGATGATGGAGAATGTGCACAGACTCGAGGGCCATAAATAATATCACCATCAGGTATAGATTTCCTTTGCCAAGAATGGATGACTTAATGGATTGTTTAAGTGGAGAAAATATATTTTCTAAAGATAGATTTGAAAAGTGGATATCACCAGATAAGAATGAGAGAAGGTGATGAATGGAAAACAACCTTTAAGATAAATGAAGGGTTGTATGAGTGGCTTGTTATGCCATTTGGCTTAACAAATTCCCCAAGTACTTTTATGAGATTGATGAATGAAATATTGAAAGATTTCATTGGAAAATTTGTGGTTGTATATCTAGATGATATATTGGTCTTTAGCAAGACTAAAGAGGAGAATTTGAGACATCCGACATTAGTGATGAGGAAACTATAGTAGGAGAAGCTTTTGATAAATCTGAAGAAGTCCTCTTTTATGAAGACAGAACTCATTTACTTGGGTTTTGTGATCTCTTCAAATGAATTGAAGATGGATCCAGAGAAGGTGAAAGCAATCAAAGAATGGACATCACCAAGGAGTATGTTTGAAGTGAGAAGCTTCCATGGATTAGAAAGTTTCTATAGGAATTTCATCAGATATTTCAGTGGAATTTTTTCACCAATGATGGATACAGTGAAGAAGAGGAACAAGTCTTTTAAATGGATAGAGGAGGTCAAGAGGAGCTTCAATATATTGAAGGAGAAGATAACAGAAAGACCAATTCTTGTCTTACCAAATTTTGGAAAGACATTTCAAGTGAGATGTGATGCAAGTGGAGTTGCAATTGGAGCAGTATTGAGCTAAGATAATAAACCAGTTGCATACTTCGGTGAGAAGCTAAATGAGACTAAGAGAAACTACTCCACATATGACAAAGAGTTTTATGCCATAATTCAAGCCTTGAAGAAATGGAGGCATTACCTGGTTCCAAAGGAATTTGTCTTGTATAGCGATAACTAAGATTTACAATTCATAAACAAACAGAAAAAATTGAATCAGAGACATGCAAAGTGGATCAAGTTTATGCAGAATTTTAATTTTGTCATAAAATATATTTCTGGAAATGCTAACAGAGTTGTTGATGCATTGAACATGAGATTTTTTATTCTGCGGGAGTTTCAGGTGAAGACCTTAGGGTTTGAACTCCTTAAGGAAATGTACAGTGAGGATCCAGATTTCAAGGAAGCATACGAAGCATGTGAAAATCCTGTGATGAGATACAGGAGCCAGTGGGTAGAGTATATGATTCAAGAGGGATTGTTTCTCAAGGAAAATCAATTGTGCATACCAAATTCTCAATGAGGGATAACCTTTTGAAGGAAAAGCATAGTGGAGGATTGGTTGGACATTTTGGCCATGATAAAACATTTGCAATTTGAGTGGTGCATATTACTGGCTAGGTATGAGAACATAAGTGATAATGTTTGTGAACAAATGTAGAATTTGCCAACATGCAAAAGGTAAAATATAGAACACTAGATTGTATCATCCATTGCCAATACCAGAGAGGCCTTGGGATGAAATAAGCATGGATTTTGTGTTGGGACTACCAAGAACACAAAGAGGATGTGATTCCATATTCATGGTGGTGTATAGATTTTCAAAGATGGCACACTTTATCCCATGCCAGAAGACTAGTGATGCAACACATGTTGCAAATTTATTTTTCAAGGAAATTTTTCGTCTCCATGGATTACCCAAGCGTATTGTCTCAGACAAAGATACCAAATTCGTTGGTCATTTCTGGAGAACATTGTGGAAGAATTTGGGGACATATTTGTCCTTCAGCTCATCTTATCACCCTCAAACAGATGGATAGACTGAGGTAGTGAACAGAAGTTTGGGAAACTTACTGAGGAGTCTAGTTACTGAGAATCATAATCAGTGGGATCAGATTCTGCCACAAGAATAATTTGCATACAATGAATCACCAAATAGGATCACTGGAAAGAGCCCATTCCAAATATTGTATGGAATGCAGCCAAGAGGAGTAGCTGAATTGAGAGACTTGGAATAGAGTGATATCAGAAGCACTGGAGAAAAATGTTTTACTACAGAAATGCAGAAGCTCCATAGCCAGATCAGAGAGCATTTGCAAAACTCTAGCCAAGAGTACAAGTGCGGAGTTGATCAACATTACATAGAGCTTCAATTTCAAGTAGGAGATCAGGTTCTGGCACATCTCAAGAAAGAAAGGTTCCCAAGAGGAACATATAACAAGTTGAAGATGAAGAAGATTGGGCTATGTAATATCTTAAGGAAGTTTGATGCAAATGCATATGAGATTGAGTTCACAGATGATGTGGGAATATCACCCATATTCAACATATTAGACCTATATCCTTACAGGGAAGATGACATAGAGAGATCAGAAGATCAGGAAAAGATTCAGTGGGAGAAGCAAATGCCTATAGCAGAAAAACCACATATGGAGAAGATCGTTGATCAGAGGATTGGCAAGAAGACCAGGAGGAAGACCTATTTTGAATATTTGTTCAAGTGGAAGGGGCACCTGATAGAATATGCCAGTTGGGAAAATGAAGTTGATATCCAAAATCATGGAAAATCAGTGCGGGAGCTCATGGATAGGAGTCCATGAATTTTTGGCCAAAGGAGTATGATGCGGGAGCATCATCCGCAAGCACACGTGGAGGGACAACTCAGCGCATCAACGTGCCTTTGAATCATTTCATAATCTTAACCGCTGGCGTTTCCTGCAAATCTTTTTTAAATGATTGAAAAATGAAGAAGATCAAACGCTTGGGAGCCGAGTGATCATGAGTGACCTAGGAGTTTCACTCCTAGTCTTGAATGTAACAGAAATTAAGTAGCATTTAGTTTNGGGGGGGGGGGGGAACCCTAAGAACACTCTAAAATAAATAGAGGTTTTGTACGCCTGAATGAGTCTGATGCAAGTTAGTAGGAGTTTGTTGTGATTTAGTTGTTGTTGAGTTTTGTTGTTGTTTTATCATAGTTGTAGCCAATTTACTTTTGAATGAATATAACAGAGGAAATTTGATCCAATGCGTGGTGTTGCTATATTTTACAATTATCTGTTATTTTTGGTTTCATGAATGAATGAATTATGTTGTTGAATACATGAAACTGTGAAGTGTTTAGATAAGTTTCAATTGTTCTCTTCATTGAGTCCATGAAAGGTGTAAATACAGTCAACAAGGAGTGCTTTGACAGAGTTTATTTCAAATCAGAAGCTCAGAAGAGATAAACGTGAAACTTCACTTTGCAATGAGTGCAAAGAAACTGTTGCAAGGTGTGCACAGTCGTCACAAGAACTTAAGTCTTGTGTGAGAACCTGTTGCAAGGAGTGAATAGATTCAAAAATCAACTAAGTGTCAAGAAAGGGATTTCGAAGTGCAAGGAGTGCGTAAAGAGATTTCGTTGGAAGAAATCACTAAGCCCGAATTTCATCAGAGATTCTGAGTTCGAAAGGATTGTGTCAGAATCAAGCTCAGGAGAGACAACGACCAAGAATCAACAGAGAGGAGGAAGTGTGTTTAAGGTTGCGAAGTGATGACTGAGATCCGTTCAAAGGAGTGAGATCGTCCCATGTCGTCGGATCTGGGAAAATTTATGTAGTTGTTAATCGCGGGTTCTTTTGGGGCTTCAAGGATCAGAGGAATCAAAGTATTGAGGAGACAAAAATCCTGAAACCCAAAAGTCTGAAGTAAATCCAGATCGTTAGATCCAAAAGGACATGTGACGATTGATCGCGAGATTTGGATAAAATCTGGATCGTCGGATCCAGAGGGATGCATGGCAGAAATCCATGCACTTCGAGAGAAAGCAAAAGTTAAGAGTTGAGATTTCCGAAGCCCAAAGACCCAAAAGAATCGCAGTCTTCGATCTGCGAGAGACATGCATCAGTGGATCGCGAGATTAGGATAAAATCAATTAGAGAAAGGTGAAGTTTGAGATTTGAGATTTTGGAAGTCCAAAATCCCGAAATGGTTAGAGCCGTTGATTTGAGGAGGACACGTGGTAGGAGATCTGTCATTGCATTGAAAGTGAGATTTGAGAGTTGAAAACTCTGAAAACCGAATCGCAAAGTAAATCATGAGAGTTGATTTCAAAGGAGCATATTTGAACCTTTGATCGAGAGGTCCCAACTGAGATCGCAAGATCAACGGTCGCGTTGCATTGTGGGGATAGAAAGTGCTCGGAATTTAAAAATCTGAGAGCATGCCGCAACTGAAACGACGATATTGGAAAAGGGAGACATGCAACTGGAGGTGAATTGCGGGGAGAAAAGCGGTGTGGCCTTAAACCACTTTAGGACATGCCCACAATCATGTGTTTACATGAGGACATATCCCGAGGTCACATACGGGAAAGAGCTAATGGAAGAGGAGCTAGTGCCTGGAACTAGCAGTTCAGCAGCGTGGAAGGAGAGGTTGTGGGTGCCATAGAACCTGCACCAGGAGACTGGAAGGGCCTGTGTTAAATCACTAGTGAGACCATTAAATTTTTAGAGAGCCAATTCGGCTTTGAGAATTGAAGATCCTTGACTAGGAGGTTGAGCATCCCGAGGAGAGAAGGGGGTCTACATCAATTATTCTCCATATAAGGGAGTGAAAAACATCCCAAGAAAAAAATCAGGTATTATTTTTAAAAAGCAAGCTTCTCTCAATAAAAATGGAAGAAAATGAAAATATTAGCAATTTCCTATCTAGAATTAAAGAATTGAAGGATAAACTAGGTGATATTGGTGAGAAGTTATCAAGTGTTGTTTTGATTACTGTTACATTGAATGATATGTTAAATAAATATCATATATTTGTCACCAGTTTTGCGGCAAGAGAGAAAGCACCTTCGTTTGATGATTTGACAAGTATCATATCGCAAGAAGAGGAATGGAGGAAGAATATTAAAGTAGGTTTCATAGTTCAGATTTGGCGTTGATGGCCAAAGCTAAAAATCCATACAAAGGAAAATCGTGGGAAAGGAATGTTGGAGGCAAGTCTAATGTAAAAATGCATCAAGGCAAGGCATCATCAAGGACAGATACAAGTGTGAAGAAGAATAACTCATGTTACTATCATGGTATGTTAGGACATTATGCTAAGGATTGTACGAAAAATAAATTTCATGAGTCCAAATATAGAAGACATACAAGAAATTTTGTTGATAGAGAAGCAACAATAAGTGATGATCTCAAAAATATCAAGTCATTTATTTTAGATGCATCTTTATCAACAAAAATAGATGATTGCAGTTCATTGTTTATAGATTGATGTGCTTCTATTCATATGACATGTCATATAGATTGGTTTGAAACTTATCATAAGAAAACTAATGGGGCTAAAATCTATCGAGGTGATGATAGATGTCATGAAATAAAAGGCTATGATGATGTATATCTGAATTTTCCCAGTGGTCATGTGAAAAAAATCAAGAATGTAATGTATGTGCTAGGAATTAAGAAAAAATTAATTTCATTTTCAAAAATTATAGATCAAGGCTTAAAAGTTGAATTTGTGAAGTTGGGTTGTCTTGTGAAGGACATACAAGATCACTACAAAGTAATAAAAGAAGAAATTAGAGTGGGAGGCCTCTACAAACTTGATGTTATTGTTATGGATCAATCAAACATTGTCATCAACAACTATGTTTACATAAGAACTATGGAACTTAAGTATGGTCATCTAGATTTTAAAGATCTATTTTTACTTTAAGAATGAACATATTGAACATGATGGTTGTGCATTGGGAAAACAACATAGGAATGAGTTTTCTATAAGTACATATAAAAGGAGAAAGGACGATTCTTGAATTAGTGCATACTAATGTGTGTGGTCCAATGCAAACTAGATCGCTTGGGGGAGCTTCTTACTTTATTCTCTTCATTAATGGTAGAACAATATTTACATTGGTTTATTTCATAAGAAATAAAAGTGATGTATTTGAATATTTCAAAGAATTTAAAAACATGGTTGAAAAGAAGACAGAAAACAAATCAAGATCCTTAGATCAGATCAAGGAGGAGAATACACATTAGGATATTTCATCAAATACTAAAGGGACAATGGGATTCAGAAACAATGCACAGTTTCACATACTCCTCAGCAAAATAGTGTAGCTGAGAGGAAAAATAGAACCTTGGTTGAATATGCTCGAAGCATGATTAAAGGTAAGAATCTTATTAATGTTTTTTGGGATAGAGCAATAAGAATTGCTATGTATTTTAAAAAATATAATTCCAACTAAATTTTTAGAGTATTAAACTCTTCATGAAGCATTCTATGGTTATAAACCAAATGTTAATCATTCGAGAAATTTTAGGAGTAAAGCATTTTCCCACATTCCAAAGGAAGATAGAAGGATCCCATTACTCATAACGTTTTTGCAAGTAGATATGTTATATTTCATGAGTATGCATATGAGGTTCAAAAATAAGATGATCGATATGTATGGAAACTTCCTAAAGAAGGCATTGAAAGTGCAAAATAAGAAGAAATTGAAGATCAAAATAGCATTGAAGCTACAAGAAGCCAAAGTACATCAAACAAGAGTGGAGCAACTCTATAGAGCATTGAGGCACTACAAAGATCAACAATGAAAATTCATACACCTATCAGGAATAAATATTATGCTATGATGACTAAAATTATGAGTGTAGAAGAACCTTTGAATTTTGAGAAAGCAAAATATCATAAGAAATGGATGAATTCTATGAAAGAGGAACATGATTCCATAATGAAAAATAAAACTTGGTAAAATTATAGGCTTATCTAAAATGACTTAAAAAGTCGTTTACAGTTTGAACCAATCAAATTGAATGAGTTTTGAGATCTGGGCATGTGTTTTAGTGTATCCTGGCATGCATTTTGCACCAAGAAAAAATTTATACCAACGTAAAATATACACTCTTTGTCTACAAGAAAAATTTTGGTCTTTTTTGACAACAAAGGGTTTGAAGTTTCCAATTGCAAAAACAAAGATATAGATGGATATATAGATTTTTTACAACCTTGTAACTTGAAATATAATTTCATGTAGGTATATACAAACTAAAATATTAAACAGTAGGTATATTTCTTGTAGGTATACAAACTGATATAACTTATAATATAATTTCATGTAGGTAGATTCGGATATTATTATAAATATGCATTAAATATATCTTAAAGATTGCAGATAAATTCACTAACGATCCCAACAAGAATTACATATAAGAAAAGTATGAGTCAAAAGGGTATTGGTCTTCCATTAATAATTCGTTGTAGTATTGGGATCTTTACATGATAGACATCACAGTTATAGTCTCCATTACAAATCTAGGAAAAGTGAAATACGGATTCCATAACTTTGTTCTCTTCGAATAATCCTCTTAATGTCTCTCTAAAATGCTTCTCCTTTGTTATCTCTCTACTTACAACCTTTATATATTTATATGTTCCCCATGGGGACCACCTCAACCACAGGTTTGTTACATAAGTCGGTCATAACTAAGTTTACATGTATTTACAGGTCTCGAGTTAGTTGTTATAGCTCGTGGTTTTATAAACCCACTTATGTGATCCTTGTTTGACGATGAGGTGCCACGTGTCCCTAGTGGTTTGGAAGATGTGTTTATTGAAAACCATCGAAGGGGAGTTGGAATTCCGACAAAAATAGGACTCCATCGAAATTTCGACAAACATCGGGGCACCGAGAAAAAAATAATGAAATTTTGATAATTACTTAGTAATTTCCAATGGTATGGTCGATTTTAATCATAAAATCGAAACTCCCTATCAAAATTAAACACCATATGTATTAGTGATTATGATTTAATTTTAACCATACATCTCATGATTGAGATAGGTGGCAGCTAGGATTGAGGAAATTAGTTATCCTTTCTCAAAGAATAAATAGGGAAAGATGGGAGGGATATCACACACATGAGAAGAGAGAAAGAGGGTTGAAGGAAGGAAGAGTGCATCAGGAAGAAGAAGAGAAAATATGCTAAAGATATCAACAAGACATCAAAGTTGTAACACTATTATTGTTGTCATTTTCATATGCATAGGTCATACATCCTCATATCTAAATGATTTAATGATTGTACAGGTGTTGATTTTAAGCAGGTACATAGGTCACCTTGTAAGCTTTAGTCAAATGAATGAAAATTTTATTTGAAGGAGAAATCCCTATGTATGTGTTTTATTTCTTTTGTTGTTCATGCTTACAATATTTGTGTGATTGATGAAATGTTCAAAAAAATAACTTTATTTTGTTAGAAAAATTATGTTTTTAGTTATTTAATAGAGAACATTAGGACAATGGTCACCTAGGCTTGAAAACTTCATGCATCCAACATGCCAAATTGGTTAAAGTGGACCTTAATATGATACTTTATCCTAATAAAACCAAGTGATTTCAACTTTGTTGATGGATTCAAAAGGAAACAAAATAAATTATCAAGTTTTTTTACATCTGTTTTATTTTAGCAATCCAAAATTTGACTATCTTATAACTATCAATGATTGCATCCTGTAGAAAATAAAAAATTATCAATGTGCTTACAAGTTTTTGGATTTTGGTAGCTACAATGCCAAATTATGGGATTAAAAAGTAAGAAAAGAACCTCCCATAAATGCAACCACTTAAGGTCATAGTTGCAACTTGTTATTGGAAAAGTGCTTGAACAAACAAACTTTAAACTTTGAATATACAAAAAAATATGAACATTATAAAGCAAGTAGCTAATATATCCCCTTCCAAAGTTCAATTCCTACCAAGTGACATGTCCGTTCTTGTGTTAATTCACCAAAACTTGCAACAATTATTAGGGCCAAGGGAAAGCCAAGGAAACTTTGGGAGGAATAGAATCCCCCTACACATAATGTCTAAGCTGAAGGCCATTGATTTGGATGGTTCTACTAGTTCCCTATAATGCTAAATATGGTCATGTTAGCCTCATCGTTATAAGAGGAAATTAGTTCCAAAAAATGTATCAAGGAACAAACAAGATGTTATCTACATTATAAACTTAGTATTAAAGCATCCACTAATGGATATGATTCCATATTTTTGGTTGAATATAATAGCTTGAATGTTGTTGCATGTCACCTAAAGAATTCACTCAATTTGAAAACACATTGGAGGATGAAGCAATGAATCTAGCGCAAAATCTAAGAGGAATAAATTTTGTGTCTATGCAAAATGTTAGGGACAAACTTCTAGCAATCCCTATGAGTAGCTCAGTCGGAAGCTACAAGAAATATTATATTAAAGGTATGAGTATCTTGTGTGTCACTCAAACATGAGACCATATAGCTAACATAACAAGGGACTTTGTGCATTACTGTTGTGGTCTCTTATTGCAGTTACAAGTACTATAAATAACTAGATTGAATTTAAAGAAAACCATTTCAAAGGTTTTCACAGTGATTAATCAATTTTACTTCACCAACTTAGGATTCAATATTCACCAAGAATAAGAATCACATCTTAATGGCAATGCCCATGTTGGAATTTGCATCAAATTTTATGCATGGCATGAAAAGAATAACTTGACTTTCAATTACTACTTGTCCAATATGAAATTGCATCCCAACCCCTAACAAGTTATATTGTTTGTATAATTGCAGAGAATCAAGGTGGTAAGCTAGATTATTGGGCACTTTTATTCTTTCTTATAATATGTAAATTCTAGTTCATGTTATCAATTGTCATAACAAGATATGACAATTGCAATGAAATAGAACAATTGGGGAATAAATATGGGTGATAAGAGTGGTTATGACACCTTACATTGTGTTATCACAAGATTTGTACTTGTACAAAGCCTCCACAAGATACATATTTTTGTAACAATTGGAAGTTTCTACCATTGTCACCTAAGTAGATACTTCCCAAGTTTTAGTGATGGAAGAAGGTCCAACACAAGGGAGGCTTCCCTAGTGACCTCAAGGGATCAAGTAGCAATATTAGTCAAGCCTACAACCCCCTATGTTGGTCACCTAGATGTACTTAGGCCTATATCTAGGAGAGGTAAGGAAGATAATGAGGTAGTTGGTTCACCTATACAAGAAAATAAACAATCCAAATCATAATGCATACAATTACCAAGTTATATAGTTGATTAATGAACTCTTAGACACTAGATAATCAAATAAACCAATTATTGTTGCAAAATTATAGCAATAAGAAAATGTATAATAAAAATTAATATTTTGTAAAAAACAATAGGAAAAAGTACCCAGAAATATAACAATTGAGCATAATAATTAAGCCTTCAACATGTGCAATAACATCCAATTGCTAGACTATGATTCTAAGTATCTTTAGCCACTATTTCAAGTAAGTATGCAACAATTAGATCAAACCCTAGTGGTTGTAGCAAACATTTATAAAAGTACCAATGAATATCACTTGTTTGCCAAAGTTAGAGTTAGTAGAGTCAACCAAAATGCTTGGAGAGAGAGTGTACTATTTTTAAGAGTATTTCCACCACAAGAGAACTCTATACTAGTGTCATTGACTTTCTAGGGCTATGGAGACAAGCATGCAACACTTGAAGAATGAAAGAGATACTCAAGAAGAATGTATTTTTATCCCTAATGTGTAGCCTCTCTTGGGCCTTAGGACTAAAACTTGCAAGAAAATGATTTCCTATAATGGCCCCCTCCAATCAACAAATATCAATACATAAATGATTCAAAGGAAATTGTCAAGTCAGATAAACATTGCTTTCCAACAAGGGAAATTTTAATAAAATTACTTAACTTACAAGAGCAGCGGAGAGGTACCTACATGTGGTGAAGAAAAATAGCATACATGTAAGTCTAGTGAATTTAGGAGTGTATAGCTACCTTTATCTTTGATCTGGAAACGTAACAACAAAATGGGAGACGACTCTCCACCCAACTGTAGACCTTTCTACTTTAATTCTGAGTAGAAAGTCACCCCCGAGCCCTCAATCCATTACTATGTCAACGATTATTTAGCCTTGTCCTCTATATAGCTCAACCAAAATAGAGATGTCATTTTTCTCCTTTGTTCCCCTCCTTATATAGAATCCAAGAACTCGATCCCTAGGATGCACTTGAATTATTTATTATATTTTTAGGGTTTTCCATAGATTATTGTTAATTATTTTACCATTTTCTTTTATTACCCAATTACTTATTAATAAGTACTTATTATAATTCCTTATTATTATTTATTTATTCATTAAATAATAATAATATGGGGATGATCCTCTTATGATAGTTATTATTATTATTATTTATTTGTGTATTTAATAATATTATGGGGATGATCCATTTAGGATAACGATTACACTTATTTATTATTATTTTCTTAATTAAATAATAATAATATCAATAAGATGGGTCATGGCATACTCCCCTTGTTCAAGAAAATTCATCCCGAAGTTAAATTTAATTATGTTACTTATAGGTTTTTAATTAGCTCACCATATCCTCCACAACACCCTATGTTATCTCATGTATCTTCCACAACACCCTTTGTTGGACTAGCATAAATCCACCCAAGTGACGTAGTAAGCATCGAAATTTCACATCACAACATCGAGGAAGCACGAGTACTCTCTAGTTTTCCTTCCCAACTTTCAAAACCAAGATTAAAGCATGTCAGTCTATCTGGAGCCCCAAGGCTCGAGACCACATCTTCCCAAGCATGCATCTGGATCGGTACTCACATACACCAGGAATATTGAAAGGTTGACTTAAAATCCTTCCACAACTACCAGGGATAGCCCCAGGGAACGCCATCGGTGAGCAACGCTCTAGCCATTCTTCAGGAATTTAGCATCACAAATCCAATACAATGCATAAGAATTATTAGCATAAGTAGTAGATTAAGTTGTCCTCATCCCATAACATGTTATTTGTAATATTATCCTTTGTGGTTATGGGATCCCATGATATCGTTATATAAACCAACCCTCTAGAGAACTAGTGGAATTCTTGAATATCACCACCTCACAACATGCAATCAATGCATTAGTCATAATATCAACATCTCAAACAAAGAATCTACATTCTAACTCTTGCATGTCATCATGAGAATACAACTCATTGTCATCACCACATGCTCCAACATGTCATCATAAAACATCTTATCATAGAAGAATTACATGCAATTACATCATGTCATCACATCATGTGATACTATGATAAGAAATCTAACCTCAACATATCTTTGTCAAAGATATAACATTGTATCAACATAATAAATGGAACCACATGTTATCATAGCATAACATCATGAAAATGATAATCATATCAATATATAATGCATATCGGAAATAAAACATCATGGACATTCTTATCATGATTTATCAACAAAAATCAAACCACTAGCTTTATACCTGGAAAACTAGTTGCCACGTCTACTACAAGAATTATTATCAAAACATCCCTTCTACATGGATCTCCTTGGTTAAGTCTATAAGTCAAATCTAACTTTCAAAGGGCCATCGGTACAATGAGTTCCATGTGATGATCCCGACACCAATTGTTTCTTGATTATCATTTCCTCTTCTTTCAACAAGAAGGTTGAAATTTTATGGGATATGTATAGTCACCTTTTCAATGAGATAAAATTTCCATATATTTTCCTTATTTAACTTCACTTCAACCCCCATTATCTAGAGCCACGTCTCTAGTCAAAATCATATAAGAATTCAACTCCTTAATTCATTGTTGATCACAAAATTTGAGCACTCTCTTTGTTAAGTCACACCCTCACATATCAAGCCAAGTCATTGTGATTCTTACCCCCTCTCATGGTTTTCATCAATACTACAAACTCTTGCACGAAAAGGTAAGTTGTGTGTGAGTAGTAGATCAATTACCTATTATTAGACCTAGACAAGATATGCTTTGAAATAAAATTAATTTTTCTCAATGAACCATGTGCCACGAGATGAGCAATAGATTCAAGCATAGCATCCATCATTTGCAATAATAAATATCATTATAATCCAAATGAGATATCAAAAATTAAGAATCTATTGTTGACAGATCATCCACTGAGATATCATGTATTTGCAATGATAAACCAAAGAAAAGGCATATATATTGCTATTGTAAAAGAATTTAAGGGACAACGAATTTATCATTCAACAGTGATCATCAATGTATCATAAATAATGGCATAAGTATGATATCATATCGTGTAAAGAATGATCCACCCCTTATGCCAACTACGCTAAGTTATAACCATGAGAGGTGATCCAAATTTAATAACCAACAAGCATCAAAATATAATCACCAAAGGCTTGTCACCATGTATCATCATAACCATGAGGTATTTAACCAAGTAGTGAGGAGTTGATCAAAGAGAATACATATTTTCAACATGGTAATCATCAAAGATATATATATCAACAAGAGAAATACCGTAGCCTTTAAGTGGTTTTATCCAAAATTTATGTGTGAGAATGATCTTTGTAATCCTGAGGGATTCTTAGTACTAGATGGAGATGCCTAGCAGACTATCCATAGAGTACTACTGGAAAATTTATAAATTGAATGTTAAAGGTCACTCAAATTTTGTGGAGGGTGATATTTATTCCAATTTGTGACAAATTAGGAAGAAGTTAGAACCATTCATTGAGAATGCCTTTGTAAGTGTCAATTGTGCTTAAGGTTTTGGTATTAACATATTAAAGAAATTTGCATGCACAAGCCAATCTTTTCACAACTCAAATCAGATCTTAGTGTAAAAGTCAATTTCAATGCCAACAAATGCAATTTGAATAGTGAGGACTAGATTAATGAAAAATAAATCCTTATAATCTTAAGAGCAATTAACCAATATCATGGATCGATCCAATTCTATTACCAGCAATTAAGAGATATTTGTCCATGTAAAATCTTGAACATGGTCTTATAGGGGGCAAATAAATTAACATCACATAAAATTCAAGATCTAATACAAATGTTCAAACAGAAGCAACCTCAAGTCATCATGAAGTATTCTTAAATTGGGAATATCAAATATTAATTGAAATAAAATGGATCCTTCTTGCTTATATCCATCCATTCCCACTTTGATATAAACTAAACTTAAATAACTTTTAAGGTTATATTCACATGATTCCAACATTTAAATTAGGACAGTGAGTCTAACCTATTTGTGAATGGAGTGCTTGGAATTGAATTGTTTAGTACAATCTGCTTGGCAAATTGGTAGCAACGATTTCAAAATCTTGGTGAAGTCATCTCCATTTTCGGTTCAAAGTATCATGATGAATCCAGTAAACTAGTGGTAACTCTGTCTACCTTGATGAAAATGTATTTACTCCATATCTTCAGTATTTCAGCGAAAGTATGAGTCTTGGTGAAGATTGTATAATATTTTAAACTAGCAAACTACAAATGTGAATATTTGAAGCAGAATGGTGAAGATTTGATATCGATGGTGAATATTTGATGTCTAATGGTGCAAAAAGATTTTTCCACAAATGCAGAGAGGAAATTTACATCATAGACTTCAAGTGTTTTGAGCATGATTAAAAAAAAACGGCTGTGGTTTCTTTCAGAAGCTATAGGCCGGTGGTTTCTTTCAAAAGATTTAACAGAGTTTCTTTCATAGGACTCCCCTTAAAACTTGGACTGAAGATATTTTGGTGGAAATATAAGACTTGTTTATTGGATAGAAATAAATTTTCCTCGGCAAACAAAATGAACCCACATCAGGTGGCGCTAAAGGCTTAACCTGAAAAATGTTGAGCAAAGAATTTAAATTATGTTTGCAAAGACTGCCAAGATACTTTGTTGCACATATGAAAGTTTTTCAAAGATTCCAATTTTTCCCAAAAGAGATCCTTCTAAAAGTCAATGCTCCTACTGTGAGGACGTGAGGAGGAGCAAGGAACCATAGTCATGTATTAAAATAATAAACCAATGATGATATCGTTATTTAAGCTACCCACAATGATGAAAGTTAATTACCTACATGAAACAATAGATAAATTGTTATTGAAACCCTATGGAATGGTGTCGAGGAATCAACGACCTGATCCACTGTCGATTCCCAGGTCCCTTGGACTTATCGCCATGAATCCAATATAAATGTCAATCATTCACATCAATTACATCATGTCATTAATTAGCATCAATATTGCTAGGTTATTTTTTTATTCCCATTCATCAAAGATATCGTACCATCATCTACATTACTTAAGGGTAGAATAAATAAAATAAGATACGATCTTCAATGGATCAATTCAACTATAAGATTATGAGAGTTAGACTGTGAATCACATATTTCCTTAGAATATTTGAAGCGTAGTCTAAACGTTCTACTTTTTGGTAGTTTTTTGGCGATTTTTTTCATTTGATTTTGCTCGAAATCTGGTGAGGAATGGTTAGATCTGCAGATTTGAGTGGTTAAGTTTTTATAATCCAAGTGCCCCAGGGTTTTCTAGCACGTTGAATCCATTTATGCATTCAGAAATGCAATTTAAACAATAGAAATTAACGATTTTATTTAGATTTACATCACTAGATTCCGACCAAAAATCTCAAAAGGTAGAACGTTTAGCCAACGCCATGTCAAATTCGTTGAATCGATGAAAGACGATTTTATTAAACTTATGCAAAGAAACTGAAAAAGACCCATGTGGGAAACCCAACAAACATCCATGTGAATCCCAAGGCACACTCCCTCGGCCAAATGGATTCTTGGAAGGCACACTCTCTTAGCTTATTGGAGGAGAAGACCAATTGGGTGCAAGTCCCAAGGAAGTAGTTGATGGGATATAGCTAACTAGTTGTTAGAAGCTAGTTGTATCTTGACCTATTCAAGCCATCATCTAACCAGTATGCATGGCCTTGGCGTGCAATACCTGCCGCCGTATGAAGTTTGATAGCCATAAGATAAGCGCCTGGATTTTTTAGTACGAATTCTGCAAGATGGGCCCCAACTTTTGACAGTACACATAAAAACAACAAGAAATATTTATTACAATAACATTGGGGGAAGTGAAGGCAACAATAAGACTTCAAAGTTTTTGGCTAATAAGATATCAGATAAATGAGATTTAAAATTTAAAATAAATAATTATTTTTTAAAACTTTACATAAAGGAGTGTATATTTTATGCTCAACCATGAACTAATAGAAAGTCAAGCCTAACTCAAAGCTATATACCATGCCTACCAGCAGGTATAATAACAGACATCTATATAAGATTTCCTCCCATTCTAAATAAAAGATGGTCATTTTTTTCTCAATTTTGGTGATAGTATTTATGTTTTCTTGTTCTAGTTAATTTCCTGAGTATTTCTATTGTAGATCAAATGGTATTAGAGCATCGATTTTACATGATTCTACCCCAGTGAGTTTCAGATAGAGAAAACAAAATTCATGGTCGCTAGTGTTTGCGCTCACCCAATACTCATATCGAGAGGTGCGCTAGGGGTGGCTCCACCCTCCATCTCTCAGGAAGTGAGCTAGGGTTTTCTCTAGACCTCCATTTCCCAGTCCTTTATGGTGATTTCTAGCTTTAGAGGTGCACTTGGGGCTTAGCTCATGCTCCATCTCTTCCAACACAGTGCACTAGGGTTTCTCTCACCCTCCACTGCTTAGCGATTTGGTATTTGTGAGCTTCCACTCCCCCCCTCTTCTCCAGTTCATGTCAGGGTGCTCTAGGGTTTTCCACACCCTCCCCTCTCTTCTAGCGTTCCTCCTCAATGTGTGCTTAGATAAGGTTTTATAGTGCACCCTCCCTTTTGATCTCTAGATCGTGTGCTTCAGGGTTGGATCCAGATATAGGGTATTCCCACCCAGATATAGCTCTTGATCTAGATCCAAATCCAGAGGATATTGTACTAAGGTTTACTCTAGATGGTGTGATTCAAGGTTTTCCTTCCCTCTTGGGCTCCAACATCATTGCTCTTTCATTTTCAGTTGATCTGAAATCAGATCCAGAAGCCTGACAGGGCTTGAAAAATGCTCAAAAATGAAAGTGCTTGGAATGCGACGAAACCTATGCCATTGCGTCCATCTCCTGATTTCGGCGGTATATTTACTTTGTCAAACGGGCCCCGTATGGAGAAGATATCGCGTTCTATCCGATAAGTCAAACAGGCAAAAAAATTTGCTGACTGTGCAGTCCGTACAGTCCATACGGACGCTGACGTGGCATGTTTGTACGCTGACATGGCAGGTCCATACGGACGCTGACATGGCATGTTTGTACGCTGGCATGGCAGGTCCGTACGGACGCTGACATGGCATGTCTGTACGCTGGCATGGTAGGTCTGTACGCTGACGTGGCAGAAGTGACGTGGCAGAGATGAGTTGTCAGATTTCGGCGAATCACATTGCGACACGTGGCAATTATTTGGTCAATGGTAAGGTGCCACGTGGCCCAGTCATGGGCTTCCATGTGGCACCATTTTATTGGTATGGTTGGTTGTTTAAAAATTGTTATGGAGTCCGTGGGGTTCGACCCCCAGACCTTCCCACAGGCGTAAAGCTTTAACAAAGACCATCGACCAATGTGCCCACACTATGTGACTTAACATATAACTATTTGCATTGTTTTTAAAGTTATATAATTGTATATATGGGCGGGGGTCAGGCCGGGGCTTAGCCCCGACCCATGGTCGCATAGTTGTTTCATGTGTCCACTATATATGTATATGCGTGTGGTTGTAACGATTGGTGCGCGGGATTTTTAAAACCAAGCCCGTGGTTCCTATGTTATACGCCATATGCCCATGACCGGAGCGGGGAGTTGGCACGGTTGTAACCGTTTGGCCCCTTTTGCCTATAAGCACGGTCACATGACCCATATGCCCAGGTGCCTAGGCGTTTAGGGGCTGGCGCGCCCTTAACCGTCCTATGGTTTGCACCGTTGGCGCGGTTGCGCCCGGTGCTGGGTTTTCACGTTATTTATTGCGTGTGTGACAGGTTCACACAAGGGGGTGCAATTTGTAGATGCAGAGACAACAAGCTTGAAGGTGAAGACTTCCAAGGGGCCTAACTTCTTCGTTTTTCGACCAATTGAGGTGCCGAAAGAGCCCAGATAGGGGTTTTTGGACGCTCTGAAGCCATTGGAGCAGTCAGAACATAGTTATATTGAAGGGAAACCAATCTAAAGCCATTTTGATGCAGAGAATATTTTGAGGAGGAGACGTTGTCGGACAATTTATGGGAGCTTCGGACGTCCGTTTTGCATGTCATTTTATTTGCAGGGTTCTTGAGATTTGAACAAAAATGAATAGATCAGTCTTGTAGCTATTTGGCATTGCAGAGATGTACTTTTGAGCTTTTGAGCAGAAATAAAGAAGCCTCCCCCACAGAGAAAAGGCCCGGAGACGTAGGCAAAGTTGTGCCGAACTCCGTTATCAATCTGCGTGTTATGGTTTGATGTCTATTATTTCATTTGAGATCTGTAAATGTGTATATGGCTGTCATAATTCCTCTTCTTTCCTCATTCTTTCACTAAGTTTCTCAAATGGTTAATTGATGCATGCAAAATTAAAACTCAACCATAAGTCATTAAAAGATCCTACGGATCAAGTGGTATCAGAGCAGTTGACGTTTGGATTTGAGTTGCATGTTAACCAGGGAAAAGCTACAGTGTGGTGAAGGTGAGCTTGTTGCAGAGAATCCATTAATTGGATTAAGAAAAAGAGCTTCTCACAGCGAGAAGATGGCATCGGAAGAAGGGATTTCTAAAGATGAGAAAGAGTTCTGGAAAACATTCCTTGCTATGTCGGAGATGGTGAAAGTTTTGTACGAAGATTACTTGGAACGGAAGCAACTAGTTTTGGGTAATTCTTCAAAGGGAAAAAGTGAAGAGGAAGAGGACCATCCTCAGATTCCTCCTTCAGCTCCATCAACACCTCCTTCTTCTCCTTCTTATTCAAGTTCAAGTTCTAAATCTAGTGGAAAGAAAAATGTTCATAAGAATAAACATGAAATGCCATTGTTAAAACTTGATGTAAAATTTGAGTTGCCCATATATGATGGTGAAGTAAATGCAGAAAAACTTGATAACT
The DNA here is from genome assembly GCA_009831015.1 of Picea engelmannii. Taxonomy (NCBI): domain Eukaryota; kingdom Viridiplantae; phylum Streptophyta; class Pinopsida; order Pinales; family Pinaceae; genus Picea; species Picea engelmannii. Next base: position 122,932 of record ML825399.1, on the reverse strand, counting down.
GGATCATGCAAATGGAGGTATACTGTAATGTGCAACAGATCAAGGATGAGGCCACACAAATCAAGTTGGCATCTTTGAGACTTGCAGGTACAGCTCTTATCTGGTGGCAAAACAAGCTGCAAAAAGGAACACAAAATGTGGGTAATGTATTTCCATCATGGAAGGATTTCATTTCTGCACTTAGGAAACAATTCTATCCTTTGGGTTATAAAGCAAAAACAATAATTGAATGGAAATCTTTAAAACTAGGAAAAGGACAAACAATGCAAGAATACACCGATGGATTTCGAAAAATGGCATTAATGTTAGATATTCCTTTGCAAACACAAGAAACCCTTATGAAGTATATAGGAGGTTTACCTGCGCATATTAGAAACATTGTTTTCATGTTT
>ML825399.1:104417-122440 GCA_009831015.1 Picea engelmannii | reverse complement strand
TGTTGTGTCATTAAGAGAATGTGGAATGATCTTAGGTAGTCCATACTTATTTGATCGTAAGGCAATCTTCTACAGGACAAAGAATCAATATCAATTCACTAAAGCAGGTCATGATTATGTGGTTCATGCTCATCATGTTAAAGGAAATAAAACACTTCAAACAATGAAACAATTAACGAAGGCAGTGCAAGCAAGAAACAAATCAATAATTGTTTCAAATGAAGTAATTGATCTTAAGCAAGAACAAGATATGGTTGTTGAATGGAAAATCAATCATAAGTTGCTTCAAGATAAGTTCATGTCGTGCAGATATCTAAAGTATATCAGTTCATTTGCAGTCGTCTTTTTGATGATGTCATTAGCAATGTTTTCTACGTGGATGATAGTAGCTTCAGTAAGATGTAACAGGGTTCAAATGGCTAACAATATACTGTCAGTTGTCATGATTGTGTTACAGTTGATCTTGATGAGACAGGTGCACAGGATAGAGTTCAGAGACAGAGAGAAAGTCGGGTGGCCTATCACGAGCTTGTTGACTAGTTAGTAACCTTTTGGGGACCAAAAGGTCTTATTGTGGGGAGGTGTGATCCGAAATCGGATCCAGAAGCCTGACAGGGCTTGAAAAATGCTCAAAAATGAAAGTGCTCGGAATGCGACAAAACCTATGTCATTGTGTCCATCTCGTATTCCTGATTCTGGCGGTATATTTACTTTGTCAAACGGGCTCCGTATGGAGAAGATATCGTGTTTTGTCTAATAAGTCAAACAGGCAAAAAACATTGTTGACTGTGCAGTCCGTACAGACGCTGACGTGGCATGTCCGTACGTTGACGTGGCAGGTATGTACGCTGACATGGCAGAAGTGACATGGCAGAGATGAGTTGTCATATTTCGGCGAATCACATTGCGACACGTGGCAATTATTTGGTCAATGGTAAGGTGCCACGTGGCCCAGTCATGGGCTGCCACATGGCACCATGTTATTGGTATGGTTGGTTGTTTAAAAATTGTTATGGAGTCCGTGGGGTTCGACCCCCGGACCTTCCCACAGGCGTAAAGATTTAACAAAGACCGCTGACCAATGCGCCCACACTATGTGACTTAACATATAACTATTTGCATTGTTTTTAAAGTTATATAATTGTATATATGGGCGAGGGTCGGGCCGGGGCTTAGCCCCGGCCCATGGTCGCATAGTTGTTTCATGTGTCCACTATATATGTATATGCGTGTTGTTGTAATGATTGGTGAGCGGGATTTTTAAAACCAAGCCCGTGGTTCCTATGTTATACGCCATATGCCCACGATCGGAGCAGGGAGTTGGCACGGTTGTAACCGTTTGGCCCCTTTTGCCGATAAGCGCGGTCACATGACCCATATGCCTAGGTGCCTAGGCGGTTAGGGGTTGGCGCGCCCTTAACCATCCTACGGTTTGCACCATTGGCGCGGTTGCGCCCGGCGCTGGGTTTTCACGCTATTTATTGCGTGTGTGCCAGGTTCACACAAGGGGGTGCAATTTGTAGATGCATAGACAACAAACTTGAAGGTGAAGACTTCCAGGGGGCCTAACTTCTTCGTTTTTCGATCGATTGAGGTGCTGAAAGAGCCCAAATAGGGGTTTTTGGATGCTCTGAAGCCATTGGAGCAGTCAGAATAGAGTTATACTGAAGGGAAACCAAGCTAAATCCATTTTGATGCAGAGAAGCTTTTGAGGAGGAGACGTTGTCGGACCATTTCTGGGAGCTTCAGATGTCCGTTTTACGTGCCATTTTCTTTGTAGGGTTCTTGAGATCTGGAATAACATGACCAGATTAGTCTTGTAGACATTTGTCATTGTAGCAATGTAATTTTGAGCTTTTGAGCAGAAATAAAGAAGCCTCCCCCACAGAGAAAAGGCCCTGAGACGTAGGCAAAGTTGTGTCGAACTCCGTTATCAATCTGCGTGTTATGGTTTGCTGTCTATTATTTCATTTGAGATCTGTAAATGTGTATATGGATGTCATAATTACTCTTCTTTCCTCATTCTTTCACTAAGTTTCTCAAATGGTTAATTAATGCATGCAAAATTAAAACTCAACCATAAGTCATTAAAAGATCCTACGGATCATCAGTGCACTCTCCATTCTCAATTATTAGTTTCTTCAGTATATGAAGATAATGCCTCCTCGTAGAGAGCCCTCCACCGAGGAATCTACATCTAAGCAATATTCTCCCATTCAGGACCTGACTCTTTCTATGAATGAACTCAAGTAGCTCCAGTGAAGATCACCAATGCCTCTACAGTTGGATACTCATTTACAGTTGCCTAATTTTTTAGGGCATATGAATGGTGAGGCACTTGATTCCTAGGTACACAGTCTATCCGATTATTTCAAGACCTTCCCATGAATGACAGAAGAAGAGAAGCTACAGATCGCCAACTTACAATTGGAAGGGGTTGCTCAAGCTTGGTGGGACACCCAAACGGATACCTACTCTCTTGTGTTGGACTTGGGATATCATTGTGTAGCCACCCCTCCCCCTATTGGTTCTCAGGATGCCTTTTTTCAATCAATGCGGAATCGATTCTATCCCTCGGGGTACTGTCATACTCTCCTAGTGCGTTGGTTGCATCTTCACGAACTCTCGGGCCAGTCAATCCAAAGCTACATTGAGGTGTTTACTAAGCTCCACATTCAACTACAGATTCAAGCTCTGGAAGAGGTACTCATTGTTAAATTTAATTCTGGTATTTTATTATTGTTACGTAGAGAGTTTGATTTATTTGAAATCTCTTCCTTAGATAATGTTGTATACCAATACTAGATATGCAAATATGCTTAAGAAATAACAAGAATAAATACCATAACCATTCATCAAGATATTGAACACAATAAGTAGATAAAACCCTTGAGGTAGGGTAACACCATACATTAATCCTTCAAGAAGGATAAAACTCCTCAAGCAATACTTGCTTGTACATCAACAATATTTTTCACTGTATCAATTGCATTGCTTACACTTCCTTATATAGCATTCTCTATCTCCTAGGAGCATTCTAGAGAAGGTACCTTCTAAAAAACCCATTTATTATTTCTAAATACCCATTTATTATATGTAACTACCATTGTGGGCCTTATTTAATACCATGGTGGACCTAGTCCACCTTACATTGAATAGCCTCCACTAATAGTATCTAACCCTCATTCTCATTAGGTACCTCTCATATTACCACCCATATTACCTCCCTAGGTATATTACATTCCACCCCCCTTAAGCATGTAATTTTGTCCCCGAAACATGAGAAGAGACCATATGATATGACCGTCTAAGAATAGTAGCCAATGGGTACCAAGTATGACCATCCATCCATCCTAATGGAATATGAACATGATGTCCAACTGTTTCATTTCCACTTTTTTCTACATCGTGTCGGTGGTGCCATGGGATTGGTTCTCTAGCCTAATGTCTTCTTGTAGTGTTGGTAGTCCTCCATGCACCTCTTGATTGATGTCCTTTCTGTTTCCCCACTGGTGCATAAGTGTGTGGATGCTCATGCCATTGTTGTGATGAATGGTGTTTCTCTATATGATGTGGATGGAGATATACAACAACCGTAGTAATTGGTTCCTTTTTCTTCAAATCTGCAACCCCTTGTGCCTTGGAGTCAATAACATCCTTAGTTTTTTTTTTTTTTTTTATTCCTAGGGATTTGCTCATCCACTTTTGTAGACTCGACCTCTGACTCCCCTTCGGATTCTACAATATTTTTTGTGTTGATCGTCGTGGGGCCTTTTGACTTACTAAGATATAGATCCTGCAATGTGGTTTTATTTTTCTTGTACCACATCTTCAAAAACTTCTTTTTCACATTAATATTAACTGTACCAATTGATTCTATCTAAGGATATCCCAAAACAATATCCATATCATCCATATCTATAGCATGAAAATCAGAATGCAACATATATTTATCCATGGTAATATTCAGATCTTTAAAAAATTGAACATTTTCCCCCTCAACCTGTGTGTTGTGAATATTCTTTGCAGGAACTTGCAATCTATTAACCAATTGAACATTGATAAAATTATGCATGCAACTAGGGTTAATATAAACAATGACATGTTTTTTATGAACACAACCATGAACTTGTAATATAGATTTTCCACATGAAAATAAACCATTTTTGCTCCCTTTATCAGCATGAGACCATTTATCTAAAAGTAATTTTTCAAATTCTTCATCAGAAAGTGCCATCAATTGGCTATAACAATGTGATTTCCACCAAATGGTTGCATCACCTTGTAATTTATACTCTACCCAATATTTCCACTTCTCTTTCCAAGTTGACTTCCTATATTTTATGAATTATTCAATACTAGGGCCATCATCTTTTCCAGTAAAATGCATCTTGCTGGGAATAAATCTACAACAAAACTAGGGTTTAAAAATAACTTACTACAGAAAATCGTTGGTTTTCCAGAAAACCCTGTAATAAACCTAGGGAGGTAATGGGTGGTAATATGAGAGGTACCCAATGAGAATGAGTACCTCTCATATTACCACCCATATTACCTCCCTAGGTATATTATAGATAAGGCCTCACTCCTCGCCTTTGATCTCCTCTATCCAAAGTTGTCCCTTCATCAGGGCCTTTTTATCTTGGGTCATTCTCAAGCATAGCGCCCCCTGAGTTGATCACCTTGGAGAATCCTATGGAATATGATCCCTCTCTCCTGCTCATGGCACTGATCTCGATACTTCTTCACCAATGCCTTTGTTTACTCACAATTTCCAGATCAAGAAATCCATGGCCTTGCTAATCCTCAACAAGGTAGCCAAAACAATTTGGTTGCTTGGGATTTGGTGCAGTGATTGGCGATTCCTAATACCCCTCATCCATCACCCTACCAATTGGGTTGGGTTTATAAGGATAGTATATGTGTGATGGTGACCCAACATTGTTCCTTTACTTTTTCGATCGACCCTTTCCGCAATACTTTTATTTGTGATGTGTCTCCTTTTGATTGCTTAGATGTGCTTCTAGGTATTCCCTATCAGGAACTCCATCATGTTGTATACCATGCTCACAATCATCGATACCATTTTTATAAATATGGAAGTACCTATGTCCTAACCTCATCCTCTCTAAAATCCCATACCTTACTTTTCGGCCATCCTGTTGTTCATCAAATCAATCTCTACAAATCCACTTCCCTCTATTTGGTGCACCCTCTTAAACCAAACATCCCCTCTCATGTCCTTCCTTCAGACCTGACCACTTTATTCATATCCTTTGATGATGTCTTTGTTGCGCCCACTAGAATACCCCTATATGTTCCATTGAACATTTCATTGATCTTATTCCTAAGGATGTTTTGAAAGAAAAAAATGTGTGTAGAAGTGAGAAGTCTTCATCCTTGGTTAAAGGAGACTTGGGGAACAATGAAACGTATCAGAAACAAGCTTATCAAGAGTTCATCCCAAACAAATTTAATGTCTTAGAGATTAATGAACAAAATGTTCCAAATACTGGCATGATTTTTCCATTCCAACCATTAGCAATGACATTTTATAACATCAACTATTATGTCGATGTACCAAGGGAAATCAATATTGAGGGTATGGAAAGAAATATATTGTGGTTGTTGTGTGATGTGATGGGAGTATTTCGGCCTAGTGTGCTCAATGTTTTGGTTGGTGTAAGTGGCGCAGGTAAAACAACACTTATGGATGTGCTTGTTGGTAGGAAAACAGGTGGATATATATAAGGGCATGTCAGAATATTTGGATATCCCAAATTTCAAGAAACATTTGTATGGATCTCAGGATATGTGGAATAGATGGGCATGCATTCTCCGCAAGTAACAGTGGAAGATTCCCTTGTTTATTCATCATGGCTATGACTTCCAAGAGATGTGGATAAGAAAACATGAGAAGCATGTGTAAATGAAGTAATGAACTTAGTGGAGCTTGATTCTTTGTGGCACGCATTGGTTGGTATTCCAGGAATCATTTGTCATTCTACTGAATGGAGGAAACATCTTATTGTTGTTGTGGAAATGGTAGAAAACCCATCCATTATATTTAAGGATGAATAGACCTTTGGCCTAGATGGAAGAGAAACAAAAATTGTAATGAGAACTATTAGGAACATTGTGGATATAGGTCGAACAATAGTGTGCACAATTCATCAACCAAGTATAGATATATTTGAAGCATTTGATGATTTGTTACTTATGAAACGAGGTGGAGAAGTGATCTATGGGGGACCTCTTGGTCAAAAATCACAAAAAATGATCAATTATTTTCAGGAAATCCCTAGAGTGCATGCCATCAAACATGGTTATAATCCAACCACGTGGATGCTTGAAATCAGTATGCAAGTAGTTGAACAACATATTGGATAGGACTTTTCAACGATATACAAAATTCAGATCTTTATAAGAGAACAAACACTTCGATTCAAGAGCTGAGCATTCTAGCACCCAGGTTGAAGTCATTGAGTTTTCCAACCAAGTTTGCGCAATTTATTTTTACTCAGTTCCATGCATGTTATTGGAAGCAAAATCTGTCGTATTGGCGGAATCCCCATTACAATGTAAGGATTTTATTTACAACAATTTGTGCATTCATATCTGGTTCAGTATTTTGGGATCATGGCTCAAAAAGATATACAGTTCAAGATGTATTTAGTGTCATGGGGGTATTGTTTTCTTTTGTGTTGTTCGTTGGAGTCAATAATAAATCTTCAGTACAGCCAGTAGTTTCCATAGAAATAACCATCTATTATTAGGAGAAGGAAACTGGAATGTATGCTCCTTTCAATACGAATTAGCTCAGGGTATAGTAGAAATTCTATATATCTTGGTGCAAACGGTGATATATGGAAGTATTACAGATTTAATGATAAATTTTGATAAGATGGCAGGAAAAATCTTCCTTTACCTGCTCTTCATGTTCTTGACCTTCACCTATTGTACATTTTATGGAATGATGGTCATTAGACTGACACCTTCTCAGCAGCTAGTAGTTGTAATGTCATCTTCCTTTTATTCAATATGGGATATTCTAGCATGCTTTCTTATTCCCAAACCTAAAACTCCTGGAAGGTGAATTTGGTTTTATTACATATGTCCTTTTTCCTGGACACTCTATAGAATTATTTCCTCTCATCTAGAAGATGTGGAGTCAGAATTCGATGATGCAAATTTCAAGGGATCTGCTAGTCCCTAAAGTTGCACTTGATTGTGAGAGGGAAAGCTAGGGCATCATTGAGTTATTGCAAAAGTGTTTTGAGGATTTTTATGGTTTGGTTTTTTGAATAAGGTGGTTGAAAACTGGCCCAAAGTTTTAAAATAAACAAGAAAATCATAATAAGAACAGAAGATATCGCATTGATTGGTTAAAAGGTAGTCACATAGATAGATTAGAACAATAAGGAAAAGGGAAAATAAAGTTTTCAATTTCTTAACTTCACATAAATTATTATCTCAAAATACCATTAAGAAACAAGAACATCAGTCTGAAGTCAAAACTTGAAAATAATCACCACAGCAAATTCTTTATTGTATTAATTAATAATCAAGAAAGCAAATGCATTGCAGTTTGAATAATGAGCTCAATCATGAAGAAAGAAGAACAGAGTAGAAAAGAGAGTCTAACCATCCATATGCCTTTTCTATTAAGTGTCAAATAGAACAGTAATGTCTTACAAAAAGTTTCCAAAACAGGTCCTCTAGATCTCCAATTTTTCGACCAGAAAAGAGTCTTTCCTCTGCCTATTTAAACTATCCAAAATATATCATATCCTAATTTCTAGCATGCTATCAATGACTAGATCTGATTGGCATCTATCTACTAGGGAGGTTAGCTCGAAAAGAGCATTTACATTCCAAAAATAGATATATCTCAACAACTTAATCTTGAATGATCATGTCACAATACATTTGATCCTACAAAATAGGGGTTGGTTTGATCTAGTCATGCATTTAGAGGTATTTTCCTTTCACAAGCCAAAATAAGTAAATCTTTCCTTGTTCCCTGGTAAACATCAAAATTGAGAATGTGCCAAATTCTCCATAAATATTTTAGGGTATGATAACAGCAGTAGCCTTGGCAGTCTTCTGTTTGAGCTTTGTGGTGAGTACGATGTTTTTTTTTACAGAAACAGTTATAGATTATATTAATGGGGTGGACTAGCCACAGATCCGATTACAAAATGGCCTCGAATTTCTTCGGGTCTGTCTTTCTGAACCATTCTACTTCTATAGCTATAGACTTGTGAACTGAACTAGTTCTTGTACGCCTTCTAAAAGAACTGGATTAAATTTAAATGCCGAAACTCCAGTCATTGTTTCAGCATAAGTCTCAGCACTATTTCAGCATATGTCTCAGCACTGTTTCAGCATTTGTTACAGCGGTGTTTCAGCAAATGTTCCAGCGTTGTTTCAGCATATGTTCCAGCACTGTGTTTCAGCATATGTTACAGCATTGTTTCAGCATTTGTTCCATCACTGTTTCAGCATATGTTCCAGCACTGTGTTTCAGCATATGTTACAACACTGTGTTTCAGCATATGTTACAGCACTGTGTTTTAGCAAATGTTCCAGCCCTGTTTCAGCATATGTTCCAGCACTGTGTTTCAGCATATGTTACAGCATTGTTTCAGCATATGTTCCAGCACTATTTCAGCATATGTTCCAGCACTGTTTTAGCATATGTTCCAGCACTGTGTGTTGAGGGGGAGAGGTCGCCCTTTATTTCTTCTTCACGTGTTCTCATCATTTCACTTAGATTTACAGAATTTGTGGGGAAGGACCGCTCGGATCTCTTGTCTCCCCCATGGTACTGAGGTATCTCCTTCGACCAATCGAAACCTCTATCACGTACTGATCTTACAGAATCGCCTGATTCCCAGTCTGTTGTCAAAGCTTGCATTTGAGCATATGAGAGAGCGCGGGCTTGGGTTCAAGGGAGCTCCACGCTTTCTATAATTTCATTGACTGTCAGTACCCCTGTCTCCAGCAACGCACCTCTATTGGCTTCCTTGTCAGCCTCCCCATTGAGATCCCTTAATACATGATAAAGTTTATAGGAATTAAAATTCCTTAGAAGGAGGCGAATTTTGTCAAGGAGGTTATTTAGCATAATGTTTTGGGTCTTGGAGTGGTTGATCATGGCCTATATAATTATTCTGGAGTCACCGATTATTGTCAAATCCTAGATTCTGAGTTTGATTGTATGATGTAGGCCTTGCCAGAGAGCCAGGGCCTCAGCTCTGTTTTTGGACTCTATTCATAGGCCTATAGAAAAACGCGTTGTTGTAGCTTCTGTGAAATTTTTTATTATGCCCCCTCCCCCAGCCTGGCCTGGGTTTCCCTTCGAGGCCCCATCAAAGAAGAGAATAGGTGTTTTTATTTCACTTTTCCAACTAGAAAAATCCCTCTCACTCTTCCTAATCTCCCAGCCTTCTTTGATTGGACCACTTGCTTTTCGGCCATCGAGACCTTGTATCTTGAACTGGCTTAGCCAACATTCCTCTGCGTCATCCATCTTATGAATCTTGATTGTAGAGCAAAGGTAAGGAGCAGATTCACCCAAGAGGGCTTGAATTTTAGTGACTACTATGGCTGCACTCCTTTGGGTTTCTCTGAAAATTTTGTGGTTCCTTTCTAGCCAAAGGTTCCACGGGATAAACTTTGGAAGCATTCCCCACAAAAAGAAATCTTGGTTTCTCCCCTTGACAGCGAAAGGGTAAAAGGAGTCCCAATGGAGAAGGAGGCTTATTAAATCAGGGGGGAAATTGAGTGCAAATTGGGGGCCTGTTGCCTTCATCCAGACTTCTTTTGAATAACTGCAGTTTAAAAGAAGATGGTTTGTGGTCTCTTCCGCATGAAGGCATAGGGGACACCTGAAAGGTCCTTCCCAGCCACGTCTTCTGAGGTTCTCCCCTGTTTGGATACTCTTATGCGCCAAGGTCCAAATGAAGAAATTGATTTTTGGTAGAGAGTTGGGCTGCCAGATTGCTTTCCAGAGTGTCGGATTAGGCATAGCAGTGGGGACGCTGTTGAAAAGATGATAGCCTTCTGCCATGGTGTAAGCCCTTGCATTCCTTCCCCATCCTATTTCATCTTTGCCTTTCTTTTTTAGGGGGGCCTTCCCTTGAAGACATCTCTTAAGGGCACACCAGTGTCGGTCTAGAGCAGCTGGTCTGTTTGGCACTTCCCACCCTTGCCAGGATTGAAGTCTGTCTTCCCCCCATATTGAGATGTCAGAAAGCGTTACAATATTTTGACTGTCCATCCAATTTTTGAGACAAATTAGGTCATGTCGATGCTCTAGAGGTGGGTCTCCCATTATTGAGTCTGTCCAGATTCTGATTTTCTTACCTTTTTTGGTAGCCAGGTTAAGTGAGGGCTGAAGAGTGGAAGCGCCTTTTTGCAGAGCGTAAATATAGGGGAGCTTCTCGTTTCTTTGCAAGGGAACTCTAAGCTTCTTTCCCGAGGCCCTCGAAAGTATTTCCTCCAAAGCGCGAGTTTACTCCAAGAAGGTTTTCCAGTGACCATCTTCCAGAGAAGCTTTGCGCCCAAGGCTAGATTTTGAATTCTTGTTTTTTTAAAGTTGAGTCCCCCTTCCAGGAAGGGTTTTGAAGTTTTTTCCCAACTAATCAAGTGCAACTTCCTTCTTGCATGCCTGCCTCCTTCCCACGAGAATCATCTTTGAAAATCTTCGATTTTTTGGATGACTGTGGCCAGGGCTAACAATAGCAAGCTCTGGAAGATAGGGATGCTAGACACCACAACCTTTATCAGAACTGCCTTCCCTGCTAAATTTAACCAATTTGCCCCTAAATTTAACCAATTCGCCCCCCATGTGGAGAATTTATTCTTGATTTTTTCTACAATATGGTTCTAGTGAGAGGTCCTAGGGGCAGATTTAAAGATAGGGATTCCTAGGTATTTAAACGCCTTCCAGTTTGTGTGCCCCTCCATCCCTAGAGCTCTTGTTATTCCCAGCATTTCGTTTGGAGTGATATTCCATCCATAGATGTTACTCTTGGCCTGATTGATTTCACTTCCGGAGGCTGTTGCATAGGCGTCCAGTTCTTCTTTAAACTTTTTTTCTATTATCGGCCTTGCTCCTCCCAACAGCAGCGTATCATCCCTGAATTGTGCATGGTTTATATCTTTCACCCCTTGCACTATTCTTAAACCCTGGAGATTTTTGTGAACTTGGGAATCTCCCAGTTGGTATCTTAGGACAGATGCTTGAATTGCATAGAGCAGGGGAGAAAGGGGGAAACCTTGTCTTAAGCCCCTGGAGGCTTTGAAGAAGTTTGTAACCTTTCCATTCACCAACGGGGCTATCCATGGTGAACCGATGCAGGATTTTATCCACTCTACAAATTTCGAGTCAAACCCAAACTTCCTCATGACTTCAAATAGAAATTCATGTCTGACTCTATCAAATGCATTAGCGAGGTCCAGTTTAATAACCATACCATTTTCTTTCCTTTGAAAACTGGAGTGGATAGCCTCTTGAACCAAGATGATGTTATCGACAATATGCCTTCCTTTGACAAACCCGCCTTGGTTTTTAGGAACTATGAGAGGGAGGAGTGCCTTGAGTCGATTGGCTATAACTTTGGCGAGGATTTTATAGCTTGTGTTGCATAGGGAGATTGGTCTGAATCGGTTGAAGGAAAGCACTCCTTTTTCTTTCGGGATGAGTGCCAGGAAGGATGAATTGGTGCTTCCTCCTAGCTTGTTGCTTTGCTGTGATTTCTTGATCATTTTGGTTAAATCCTTTTTTATTATACTCCAGCACTGCTGATAGAATCTGGCAATGAATCCATCCGACCTCGGGGCCTTGTCTGGGTTCATCTGATCAAGGGCCTCCTTTATCTCTTTCTGCGTTACCTCCCTAGTCAACTTGTTGTTGGTGTCCTCATTTATTAACCTTGGGATAACAGTGAGAGGGTACCTTTGCTGGTCCGTTTCTGTTCCTTTTGGTTCTGTGTAGAGCGTCTCGAATGCTTCATAGGTTGCTTGTTTTACACCCTCTGGATCTGCAATTATTTTATTCTAGACTTGAACTTCTGTCATTGCCTTGTATTGTTTCCTTGCTTCCACTTGTTTGTGAAATTAGCCTGTGTTCCTGTCTCCCTCTTCCAGCCATAAGCTTCTTGATTTTTGCCTCCAATAGTCTTCTTCTGCTCTGTAGGCTTTGTTCCATTGCCTTTGGAGGCTGTCCTCCTATTGCATAGTTTTAGGAGTGACCTCATGTTGTTCCATCTCCAGCTGGTGGGCCTCGAGTTGGGCTTGGGCTGCTATCCGCACTGTTATTGGGCTTGGTTGGTTCTTTGCCCAAAGCTTGAGAGCTCTTTTTAATCTTCTGATTTTTTCCTCCCATACATAAAAGGCTAAGCCTTGAACAGCGCTGGCCCAAGTTTTAGTAACTAGGTCCAGGAAGTCTTTGTCTTGTATCCAGTTTGGGTTGAATCTGAAAGGGATGGGCCCTCTGACTTGATCTTTTTTAATCTCTAGTCGAATCGGCTTGTGATCAGAGACACTGTGGGGCATAATTTCTACTTTTTCTTCGAGTCCTAGCAGTAGGAGGGAGCTTTGTACTAGGAATCTGTCGAGTCTGGCTGCTATGTGCCCAGGACCGATCCTCTTATTGGTCCACGTGTAAAGTCCCTTGACTAGTTTTATGTCGAGGAGATCCCAGGCTGAGGCTAAGTCCTCTACCCATTCTCTAGCCGGGTATCTCACTATTAAACCCCCTCTCTTTTCTCCCTGAGCTAAAGTTACATTTACATCCCCACCAAGGATGATATTATTGAGACTATTTTGCTGAAGTTGGTCCTGTAAGGACTCCCAACAATGTTTTTTTTCCCCCAAATGTTGTGGGACATAGATGTTAAAAATACTTACCTGGTAACCCAAGTCTTTATGAAGGAATTTGGTGTGTATTCAGTGCATGCATGTGTTAGAGCTGAGCAGATCTATTTTGGAGGCATTCCACAGTGTGCATATTCCTCCTGAGGCGCCTCTGGCATTCCCAGCAACTCCGAGGCTTCCTTTCCATACCTTCGACAAGGTTTTAAGAGTGTCTTACTGGCTCATTTTTGTCTCCTAGAGCAGTAGGATGCCTGCTTTCAAAGCTTTGATAATATCCTTGAGCGCTTCTTCCTTCCTTTTGCTGCCCATTCCTCTACAATTCCAGGAGGTTATGATCATTATAAACTTTGAGGGGAGGGATGGCCTCCTTGGGAGGCTTTGGCTTGCTTCCTTGTGTGATGAACGCTAATCAGCTGCCTGATGGTGGGTTGTGACCCGTTGAGGACATCTTTGTAGGTTTCCTGGTCCCTCTCATCTTTTTTGTTTTCCTGCCTCTTCCTGTTTTCTTTGGAGTGACCCAAACTTCGTTTTCCTCGTCTGAGTCGCTGCCTATGGAGATCTCCCCTTCCTCTATGTTCTGACTGCCTTTCGGCCTTTGGGGGGAGTTTGTTTGCGCCCTTTCTTCTTCTATCGGCTGATTTCCCTTGTCTTCGGAGTTCTGGTCTCCCTTTGCTCCTTCTTGCGCTTCTTTACTTGGAGTTGGCTCCCCTTCCTCCACTTCTTTAGACAGGATACTGAAGTTGTTCTCCGTTTCCTTGGTCCCTGAAGATTTGGCATTTGGTGGGTTTGTCTGTTCATTTCTTTGACCCTTTGCTTTGGATTTCCCCTTCCGAGCATGTTGCCAACCTTCTTCCCCTACTTTCTCTGTGGGGGAACTCTTTGGGCAGTTCCTTTGGAAGTGGCCATATTCGTGGCAGCCTCTGCACTTGAACAGGAGATGTTCGTAATCCAGCTTTTGGTAGTGGTGCCAGTCACCAAATTTTAGTTTTATTGCTTTGGGCAGACGTACCTCCAGGTCAAACTCCACACAGATCCGCGCACAGGAGTACTGGTCTCTTGGCTCTGCTTGGTCAATGTAGCGTCCTAGACCATTCCCTATTGCCTGAAGCGAGGTGGTGTTCCAGCAGTGAATCGGGAGGTTAGGGAGTCTGACCCAGACCAGAACATCCTTGGGAACTTATGAAGAAGGTTCAAAGCTTGGGGTCCATCGATTTAAGTAGAGTCCTTGGGTGCCCATGAGGTACGGGCCATTTCTGAAGATCAAATCTCTATCCTCCTGAGAGATAAATTCGAAAATGAAGTACCCTCGCCCGACCGCATAGCATGTAACACTATTTGTGATCATCGGCCTCCAGTTTTGCTGAATCCAGTTGTCTGTGGATCTGGTTGAGGACCAAAGCCCCATGAACTGACCAACAAGTCCACGTTCAGAGAGGGATAGGGCTACTTTCATTGGAAGTTCGGGGGGCAGATCGATCTCTGGAATAGCATCCAGTTTCTTGACAAAGCTCGGGGGTGTTGTAGGGGTCGACTTCTTGTTGCAAGCTGCAACCAGCTTCCGAAAAGAGATGGAGGGGGAAGGAGGGGGCGGCGGCTCCCCTCCTTGAGCTGCCATGGCGGCGCACCAGAGAACCCTAGGCTTTACCAGGGTACGAGGTCAAGGTCGCGATCAAGGGACAACATTAAAAAGTAAAAATGAAATCTAGAAAGCATGTTAATCAAGCAAGAAAACATGAATTATTTGGTGAGTACGATGTTATGCCAATAGAGTTTGAAGTTTATTTCTCTAAGCTCTTTGAGCAATGCTCTTTTCTCTCTTTTCTTCCTCTTGAAACCCTTAATCCTTTCTTGCTGACTGGCACTCCATTGTTCTATATGGGCCTTTTCTTTCTTCAATTGTTTCACTGTCTTCTAGAGTTCTTTGATCCTTTCTTTATCAGTTCTGACCTTAACCTTGAATTTAGGGAACTCTTCAGCAAGTGCAAGCTCATTCAGATCTATGGAAACCTTTGGTTCTTTCAATTTAACTTGGTATCTAGAAACCAATCTTGAGTTGTGTTCTTCATCAGAGCTTGTTGAATCCATGGCTTCAGGCATATTTGATATGTGATCTGAATCTACAAGGTTGCTTTATTTATTTTCAGGAATCTCACTGATACCTTTAGCAACTGCTTTATCTTTTGACAATCTGGCAGTATCTCTTGTTACGGGTCCTGTAGGGAATGGAGCAGTCTGCTTACTTCTTTCTACTGGTTTTTTATGTAATGGAGGTTTTCTTTCCTTTTTCTTGGTACCTGCTTCAGCGTCCTCAGGGTGATCTTCTATAACTATGACGTTTTCTTCTTTGATTGAGAGATCGAACATAGCTTTGGACTTTAGCCTGTATTTGTTGGTAACTCTAGTACAATTCCTTCTAGGGTTTTGAGACACAAGCACACCTTTATTCTTCTTCCTTTTGACTGCAGTGCCTTTCTTACTAGTTGTTGGTGATTTATGCTTGGTGGTATTTTTAATATCATAATTTTAATCTGAATCCACTTCCATTTTAACATCTACCTCAGAAAACATTTCGATTTTTGTATCCAATTTGGGTCTTTTACCTCTATTGTTCCTAGTCACCCTGATGGAAAGCATTTCTTCTTTAACAGGGGTTTCATCAACTGAAATATTGTGTTTCTGTGTAAAAGCCCTTTTCCCTTTGCCTCTCTTTTGTTTGTTGGACTATGGATCAGGATTTAAGGATTGAATTAGCCAGCTCCAGGGTTTCTGTATTTCCCTCAGAGAAGAAATGACCATAGTCTTAATTAGGACTTGATGAAATAGGCTACCCTTTGCAGTGGCAGGGTGTGACTGCACTCTTTTTGACATCTTTGCCAAGATTTTGAGTAGAAAGTAAGGAAGATTTAAAGGATAATCTCCATTTAGATGCATTAACAACCTAATGTGGTAGATGTAAAGCAATGAGAATCTACTTTCGCAGGTGATATACATGTGGATAATGATTAGAGCAGTGTGTCATTCTAGTCTAATCCAGCTGTGAGGGACTCCCTTTCTCCAATTCGGATTTTTCTTATCTAGTAGTAAGAATTAATTGACAAACTTTGTGACTACATGCTCCTTCTTCCACCATAGTTCTCCTCCAACTACCAATCTGCAAGATTTGGCGATTGTTTGTTCTGTCACCAGCATTAGAAACCTTTTGATCTCCACTTCGAAACCATCGAAGTTATGTGCAAACACCATAGATACTTGTCCGTCGTAACCTTGGAAGGTGGTGAGGAATTCGAACCAACCAACATCATTAAACCTCTAATCCATCTGAGGATAAGCTTCGAGAAGTTCAACACCCTCGAGTTCCAATCAAACAACTTGCCCACTTCTCTTGGGTGCCATATCGATAACATGATGTTGCCACTTAGCACTGTCGAAAATTGAACTCACAACCTATAATTGTTATCATATCTCAACTTCTTCTGAAAGATACCTACACTTATAATTGAACAAAATTAGAACGACAAGTGACAGGATCGTATAATGATCTTTGGGAATTGAAACGATTTTAAATGAGTCCTTGTTGGTACGGAATGTTCCCATCATGAAACAGTTTGAACTGCATAATAATTCAAGAGATATTGTGGGACACATGTGGATTATCAGTCCACGATTTATATAATCATAACAGAATCAGGGTGGCTGGTGCTTTTCATGGCATGATTATATTAGCGCTACAGGAATAATTTTATTCCAGTAGCACTATTAATGACTTGACATAATTTTGAATTTGAAAGTATCACATAGGCATATGAAGTGACACGTCTTGTAAAACCATGTCTTAAATCCCCAAACTTAAGGAAATTATTCAAAAAGATAAAATGTGAAACATAATAAATTGAAAACAAAGATTAAAATCAAATGAAAGCAAACAATGAAGTGCAGGTAGGGAGGGTTTAGGATTAGAGTTTCTCACTAAATCAAAAGCAAAATTAGAGACTAACATTGGCTCCTTCTGGGGATGGATTTTTGATAATAAACTCCAAAAAGTGCAGACCAATGACTTTTCCTTTATTTTTGATTCATTGATCTCCCTACATCTATTAGTCTTTATTCATAGCATAACTATAGAAAACAAGTCCATTGGGTATATGGAGTCTTTATTGAAATAAAAACCTACTATACTAATTGAAAAAATGATGAGTCTTTAGATAAAATAGTGTTTCAAGAAACTCCCATACACTGGGCCTCCAAAAGTTTCTATGTCATCTAAATTATGCAGGAGAAAAGTGTTATTGTCCATTACCTTGGCTTTTATGAAAGGACCATACCATAGGTTATCGAACTTACCATGTTTTTATTTTTCCTCTCTCTTGGCATCCCATCTTAACACCAAATCTCCTTCATTACAAACATATTTCTTAGTTCCTTTATCGAATGTGGATTTGACTTTTTTCTTGTGAGAAATAGCTTTCTGATTCATCTGTTCTCTGACCTATTGAACCTCAATCATCTGAAAAATTATCCTTTGGAGATCGTTGGGTTCTTCTAACTCTTCCTGTAAAAACTTTAAAATTAGTAGGCCCAATTGAGTTGGAAGGATAGATTTTGTCCCATATACCATCTGGAAAGGAGAGGTCCCAATAGACTTCTTGTTACTGATACTATCATCCCATAGGGAAAACTTTAACTTGGAATCCCATGATTTTTTATTTTCTGCCAGTAGTTTTTTGATAATCCTTATCAGACTTTTATTGGAGGATTCTGCTAACCCGTTCCCTTGGGGGTAGTAGTGCAAGATACCAGATATTAAAAATATGCAGAACAGAAACGAAATGCTAGAAATGACAGAATAACAGTAAAATATCCAACATAATCTTCACAATACACAGAAATGATATACGAAATAACAACAGAATAGCACTTTGAATCAGATAGCAATGTTCACAGGCCTCTTCGAGGGGGAAACCTCCAATCGAGCAGCGCTCTGTTACAATAATATCTAAGCTATGGTTCTCATACCCTCGACTCCTATTTATACTAAAAAGAAGCATCTAGAGGAAGATCCTTCTAGAAGCGGAAGCTTCTATTAGGTCTTCTTACATCCGCCTTATTCTATTTTATTGAAAGGTCTTATTAATATTGAC
>ML825399.1:85817-104313 GCA_009831015.1 Picea engelmannii | reverse complement strand
GCCTCCCCATTGAGATCCCTTAATACATGATAAAGTTTATAGGAATTAAAATTCCTTAGAAGGAGGCGAATTTTGTCAAGGAGGTTATTTAGCATAATGTTTTGGGTCTTGGAGTGGTTGATCATGGCCTATATAATTATTCTAGAGTCACTGATTATTGTCAAATCCTAGATTCTGAGTTTGATTGCCTGATGTAGGCCTTGCCAGAGAGCCAGGGCCTCAGCTCTATTTTTGGACTCTATTCCTAGGCCTATATCAAAACGCGTTGTTGTATCTTCTGTGAAATTTTTGATTATGCCCCCTCCCCCAGCCTGGCCTGGGTTTCCCTTCAAGGCCCCATCAAAGAAGAGAATAGGTGTTTTTATTTTTCTTTTCCAACTGGAAAAATCCCTCTCACTCTTCCTAATCTCCCAGCCTTCTTTGATTGGACCACTTGCTTTTCGACCATCGAGACCTTGTATCTTGAACTGGCTTAGCCAACATTCCTCTGCGTCATCCAGCTTATGAATCTTGATTGTAGAGAAAAGGTAAGGAGAAGATTCACCCAAGAGGGCTTGAATTTTAGTGACTACTATGGCTGCACTCCTTTGGGTTTCTCTGAAAATTATGTGGTTCCTTTCTAGCCAAAGGTTCCACAGGATAAACTTTGGAAGCATTCCCCACAACAAGAAATCTTGGTTTCTCCCCTTGACAGCGAAAGGGTAAAAGGAGTCCCAATGGAGAAGGAGGATTATTAAATCAGGGGGTAAATTGAGTGCAAATTGGGGGCCTGTTGCCTTCATCCAGACTTCTTTTGAATAACTGCAGTTTAAAAGAAGATGGTTTGTGGTCTCTTCCGCATGAAGGCATAGGGGACACCTGAAGGGTCCTTCCCAGCCACGTCTTCTAAGGTTCTCCCCTGTTTGGATACTCTTATGCGCCAAGGTCCAAATGAAGAAATCGATTTTTGGTAGAGAGTTGGGATGCCAGATTGCTTTCCAGAGTGTCGGATTAGGCATAGCAGTGGGGACGCTGTTGAAAAGATGATAGCCTTTTGCCGTGGTGTAAGCCCTTGCATTCCTTCCCCATCCTATTTCATCTTTGCCTTTTTTTTTTAGGGGGGGCTTCCCTTGAAGACATCTCTTAAGGGCACACCAGTGTCGGTCTAGAGCAGTTGGTCTGTTTGGCACTTCCCACCCTTGCCAGGATTGAAGTCTGTCTTCCCCCCAGATTGAGATGTCGGAAAGCGTTACAATATTTTGACTGTCCATCCAATTTTTGAGACAAATTAGGTCATGTCGATTCTCTAGAGGTGGGTCTCCCATTATTGAGTCTGTCCAGATTCTGATTTTTTTACCATTTTTTGGTAGCCAGGTTAAGTGAGAGCTGAAGAGTGGAAGCGCCTTTTTGCAGAGCACAAAGATAGGGGAGCTTCTCATTTCTTTGCAAGGGAACTCTAAGCTTCTGTCTTGAGGCCCTCGAAAGTATTTCCTCCAAAGCGCGAGTTTACTCCAAGAAGGTTTTCCAGTGACCATCTTCCAGAGAAGCTTTGCGCCCAAGGCCAGATTTTGAATTCTTGTTTTTTTAAAGTTGAGTCCCCCTTCCAGGAAGGGTTCTGAAGTTTTTTCCCAGCTAATCAAGTGCAGCTTCCTTCTTGCTTGCCTGCCTCCTTCCCACAAGAAGCGTCTTTGAAAATATTTGATTTTTTGGATGACTGTGGCCGGGGCTAACAATAGCGAGCTCTGGAAGATAGGGATGCTAGACACCACAGCCTTTATTAGAACTGCCTTCCCTACTAAATTTAACCAATTCGCCCCCCATGTGGAGAATTTATTCTTGAGTTTTTCTACAATATGGTTCCAGTGAGAGGTCCTAGGGGCAGATTTAAAGATAGGGATTCCTAGGTATTTAAAGGCCTCCCAGTTTGTGTGCCCCTCCATCCCTAGAATTCTTGTTATTCCCAACATTTCGTTTGGAGTGATATTCCATCCATAGATGTTACTCTTGGCCTGACTGATTTCACTTCCGGAGGCTGTTGCATAGGCGTCCAGTTCTTCTTTAAACTTTTTTGCTATTATTGGGATTGCTCCTCCCAACAGAAGCATATCATCCCCGAATTGTGCATGGTTTATATCTTTCACCCCTTGCACTATTCTTAAACCCTGGAGATTTTTGTGAACTTGGGAATCTCCCAGTTGGTAGCTTAGGACAGATGCTTGAATTGCATAGAGCAGGGGCGAAAGGGGGCAACCTTGTCTTAAGCCCCTGGAGGCTTTGAAGAAGTTTGTAACCTTTCCATTCACCAACGGGGCTATCCATGGTGAACCGATGCAGGCTTTTATCCACTTTACAAATTTCGAGTCAAACCCAAACTTCCTCATGACTTCAAATAGAAATTCATGTCTGACTCTATCAAATGCATTAGCGAGGTCCAGTTTAATAACCATACCTTTTTCTTTCCTTTGGACACTAGAGTGGATAGCCTCTTGAACCAGGATGATGTTATCGGCAATATGCCTTCCTTTGACAAACCCGCCTTGGTTTTCAATAACTATGAGAGGGAGGAGTGCCTTGAGTCGATTGGCTATAACTTTGGCGAGGATTTTATAGCTTGTGTTGCATAGGGATATTGGTCTGAATCGGTTGAAGGAAAGCGCTCCTTTTTCTTTCGGGATGAGTGCCAGGAAGGATGAATTGGTGCTTCCTCCTAGCTTGTTGCTTTGCTGTGATTTCTTGATCATTTTGGTTAAATCCTTTTTTATTATACTCCAACACTGTTGATAGAATCTGGCAATGAATCCATCCGGCCCCGGGGCCTTGTCTAGGTTCATCTGATCAAGGGCCTCCTTTATCTCTTGTTGTGTTACCTCCCTAGTCAACTTGTTGTTGGTGTCCTCATTTATTAACCTTGGGATAACAGTGAGAGGGTACCTTTGCTGGTCCATTTCTATTCCTTTTGGTTCTGTGTAGAGTGTCTCGAATGCTTCATAGGTTGCTTGTTTTACGCCCTATGGATCTGCAATTATTTTATTCTGGACTTGAACTTTTGTCACTGCCTTGTATTGTTTCCTTGCTTCCACTTGTTTGTGAAAGTAGCCTGTGTTCCTGTCTCCCTCTTCCAGCCATAAGCTTCTTGATTTTTGCCTCCAATAGTCTTCTTCCGCTCTGTAGGCTTTGTGCCATTGCCTTTGGAGGTTGTCCTCCTATTGCATAGTTTTAGGAGTGACCTCCTGTTGTTCCATCTCCAGCTGGTGGGCCTCGAGCTGGGCTTGGGCTGCTAGCCGCACTGCTATTGGGCTTGGTTGGTTCTTTGCCCAAAGCTTGAGAGCTCTTTTTAATCTTCTGATTTTTTCCTCCCATACATAAAAGGCTAAGCCTTGAACAGCGCTGGCCCAAGTTTTAGTAACTAGGTCCAGGAAGTCTTTGTCTTGTATCCAGTTTGGGTTGAATCTAAAAGGGATGGGCCCTCTGACTTGATCTTTTTTAATCTCTAGTCGAATCGGCTTGTGATCAGAGACACTGTGGGGCAGAATTTCTGCTTTTGCTTCGAGTCCTAGCAGCAGGAGGGAGATTTGTACTAGGAATCTGTCGAGTCTGGCTGCTATGTGCCCAGGATCGATCCTCTTATTGGTCCACGTGTAAAGTCCCTTGACTGGTTTTATGTCGAGGAGGTCCCAGGCTGAGGCTAAGTCCTCTACCCATTCTCTAGCCAGGTCTCTCACTATTAAACCCCCTCTCTTTTCTCCCTGAGCTAAAGTTACATTTACATCCCCACCAAGGATGATATTATTGATACTATTTTGCTGAAGGTACTCCTGTAAGGACTCCCAACAATGTTTTTTTCCCCCAAATGTTGTGGGACATAGATGTTAAAAACACTTACCTAGTAACCCGAGTCTTTATGAAGGAATTTGGTGTGTATCCAGTGCATGCATGTGTCAGAGTTGAGCAGATCTATTTTGGAGGCATTCCACAGTGTGCAGATTCCTCCTGAGGCACCTCTGGCATTCCTAGCAACTCTAAGGCTTCCTTTCCATACCTTTGACAAGGTTTTA
Organism: Picea engelmannii; assembly: GCA_009831015.1. NCBI lineage: Eukaryota > Viridiplantae > Streptophyta > Pinopsida > Pinales > Pinaceae > Picea > Picea engelmannii. Next base: position 100,279 of record ML825399.1, on the reverse strand, counting down.
AGAGTGTCTTACTAGCTCATTTTGGTCTCCTGGAGCAGTAGGATGCTTGCTTTCGAAGCTTTGATAATATCCTTGAGCGCTTCTTCCTTCCTTTTGCTGCCCATTCCTCTATAGTTCCAGGAGGTTATGATCATTATAAACCTTGAGGGGAGGGATGGCCTCCTTGGGAGGCTTTGGCTTGCTTCCTTGTGTGATGAACGCTAATCAGCTGCTTGATGGTGGGTTGTGACCCGTTGAGGACATATTTGTAGGTTTCCTAGTCCCTCTCAGCTTTTTTGTTTTCCTGCCTCTTCTTGTTTTCTTTGGAGTGACCCAAAATTCGTTTGCCTCGTCTGAGTCGCTGCCTATGGAGATCTCCCCTTCCTCTATGTTCTGACTGCCTTCCGGCCTTTGGGGGGAGTTTTTTTGCGCCCCTTCTTCTTCTGCTGGCTGATTTCCCTTGTATTTGGAGTTCTGGTCTCTCTTTGCTCCTCCTTGCACTTCTTTACTTGGAGCTAGCTCCCCTTCCTCCACTTCTTTAGCCAGGATACTGAAGTTGTTCTCCGTTTCCTTGGTCCCTAAAGATTTGGCATTTGTTGGGTTTGTCTGTTCATTTCTTTGACCCTTTGCTTTGGATTTCCCCTTCCAGTCCTGTTGCCAACCTTCTTCCCCTACTTTCTCTATGGGGGAACTCTTTGGGTAGTTCCTTTGAAAGTGGCCATATTCGTGGCAGCCTCTGCACTTGAACGGGAGTTGTTCGTAATCCAGCTTTTGGTAGTGGTGTCAGTCACCAACTTTTAGTTTTATTGCTTTGGGCAGACCTACCTCCAGGTCAACCTCCACACATATCCACGCACAGGAGTACTGGTCTCTTGGCTCTGCTCGGTCAATGTAGTGTCCTAGACCATTCCCTATTGCCTGAAGCGAGGTGGTGTTCCAGCAGTGAATCAGGAGGTTAGGGAGTCTGACCCAGACTGGAACATCCTTGGGAAATTATGAAGCAGGGTCAAAGCTTGGGGTCCATCGATTTAATTAGAGTCCTTGGGTGCCCATGAAGTACGGGCCATTTATGAAGATCAAATCTCTATCCTCCTGAGAGATAAATTCGAAAATGAAGTACCCTCGCCCAACCGCATAGCATGTAACACTATTTGTGATCAACGGCCTCCAGTTTCGATGAATCCAGTTGTCTGTGGATCTGGTTGAGGGCCAAAGACCCATGAACTGACCAACAAGTCCGCGTTCAGAGAGGGATAGGGCTACTTTCATTGGAAGTTCAGGCGGCAGATCGATCTCTGGAATAACATCCAGTTTCTTGACAAAGCTCGGGGGTGTTGTAGGGGTCGACTTCTTGTTGCAAGCTACAACCAGCTTCCGAAAAGAGATGGAGGGGGAAGGAGGGGGCAGCGGCTCCCCTCCTTGAGCTGCCATGGCGGCGCACCAGAGAACCCTAGGCTTTACCAGGGTACGAGGTCAAGGTCGCGATCAAGGGACAACATTAAAAACTAAAAATGAAATCTAGAAAGCATGTTAATCAAGCAAGAAAACATGAATTATTTGGTGAGTACGATGTTATGCCAATAGAGTTTGAAGTTTATTTCTCTAAGCTCTTTGAGCAATGATCTTTTCTCTCTTTTCTTCCTCTTGAAACCCTTAATCCTTTCTTGCTGACTGGCACTCCATTGTTCTATATGGGCCTTTTCTTTCTTCAATTGTTTCACTGTCTTCTAGAGTTCTTTGATCCTTTCTTTATCAGTTTTGACCTTAACCTTGAATTCGGGGAACTCTTCAGCAGGTGCAAGCTCATTCAGATTTATGGAAACCTTTGGTTCTTTCAATTTAACTTGGTATCTAGAAACCAATCTTGAGTTGTGTTCTTCATCAGAGCTTGTTGAATCCATGGCTTCAGGCATATTTGATATGTGATCTGAATCTACAAGGTTGCTTTCTTTATTTTCAGGAATCTCACTGATACCTTTAGCAACTGCGTTATCTTTTGACAATCTGGTAGTATCTCTTGTTACAGGTCCTATAGGGAATGGAGCAGTCTGCTTACCTTTTTCTACTAGTTTTTTATGTAATGGACGTTTTCTTTCCTTTTTCTTGGTACCTGCTTCAGCGTCCTCAGGGTGATCTTCTATAACTATGACATTTTCTTCTTTGATTGAGAGATCGAACATAGCTTTGGACTTTAGCCTGTATTTGTTGGTAACTCTAGTACAATTCCTTCTAGGGTTTTGAGACATAAGCACACCTTTCTTCTTCTTCCTTTTGACTGCAGTGGCTTTCTTACTAGTTGCTGGTGATTTATGCTTGGTTTTAGTTTTAATATCATAATTTTAATCTGAATCCACTTCCATTTTAACATCTGCCTCAGAAAACATTTCGATTTTTGTATCCAATTTGGGTTTTTTACCTCTATTGTTCCTAGTCACCCTGATGGCAGGCATTTCTTCTTTAACAGGGGTTTCATCAACTGAAATATTGTGTTTCTGTGTAACAGCCCTTTTCCCTTTGCCTCTCTTTTGTTTGTTGGACTATGGATCGGGATTTAAGGATTGAATTAGCCAACTCCAGGGTTTATGTATTTCCCTTAGAGCAGAAATGACCATAGTCTTAATTAGGACTTGATGAAACATGCTACCCTTTGCAGTGGCAGGGTGTGACTGCACTCTTTTTGACATCTTTGCCAAGATTTTGAGTAGAAAGTAAGGAATATTTAAAGGATAATCTCCATTTAGATGCATTAACAACCTAATGTGGTAGATGTAAAGCAGTGAGAATCTACTTTCGCAGGTGATATACATGTGGATAATGATTAGAGCAGTGTGTCATTCTAGTCTAATCCAGCTGTGAGGGACTCCCTTTCTCCAATTTGGATTTTTCTTATCTAGTAGTAAGAATTAATTGACAAACTTTGTGACTACATGCTCCTTCTTCCACCATAGTTCTCCTCCAACTACCAATCTGCAAGATTTGGCGATTGTTTGTTCTGTCACCAACATTAGAAACTTTTTGATCTCCACTTCGAAACCATCGAAGTTCTGTGCAAACGCCATAGATACTTCTCTGTTGTAACCTTGGAAGGTGGTGAGGAATTCGAACCAGCCAACGTCATTAAACCTCTAAGCCATCTGAGGATAAGCTTCGAGAAGTTCAACACCCTCGAGTTCCAATCGAACAAATTGCCCACTTCTCTTGGGTGCCATATCGATAACATGATGTTGCCACTTAGCACTGTCGGAAATTTAACTCACAACCTATAATTGTTAGCATATCTCAACTTATTCTGAAATATACCTACACTTATAATTGAAAAAAATTAGAACGACAAGTGACAGGATCGTATAATGATCTTTGGGAATTGAAACGATTTTAAATGAGTCCTTGCTGGTACGGAATGTTCCCATCATGAAACAGTTTGAACTGCATAATAATTCAAGAGATATTGTGGGACACATGTGGATTATCATTCCACGATTTATATAATCATAACATAATCAGGGTGGCTGGCGCTTTTCATGGCATGATTATATTAGCGCTACAGGAATAATTTTATTCCAGTAGCACTATTAATGACTTGACAGAATTTTGAATTTGAAAGTATCACATAGGCATATGAAGTGACACATCTTGTAAAACCATGTCTTAAATCCCCAAACTTAAGGAAATTATTCAAAAAGATAAAATGTGAAACATAATAAACTGAAAACAAAGATTAAAATCAAATGAAAGAAAACAATGAAGTGAAGGTAGGGAGGGTTTAGGATTAGAGTTTCTCACTAAATCAAAAGCAAAATTAGAGACTAACATTGGCTCCTTCTGGGGATGGATTTTGATAATAAACTCCAAAAAGTGCATACCAATGCCTTTTCCTTTATTTTTGATTCATTGATCTCCCTACATCTGTTAGTCTTTATTCATAGCATAACTATAGAAAACAAGTCCATTGGGTATATGGAGTCTTTATTGAAATAAAAACCTACTATACTAATTGAAAAATTGATGAGTCTTTAGATAAAATAGTGTTTCAAGAAACTCCCATACACTGGGCCTCCAAAAGTTTCTATGTCATCTAAATTATGCAGGAGAAAAGTGTTATTGTCCATTACCTTAGCTATTATGAAAGGACCATACCATAGGTTATCGAACTTACCATGTTTTTCTTTTTCCTCTCTCTTGGCATCCCATCTTAACACCAAATCTCCTTCATTAAAAACATATTTCTTAGTTCCTTTATCAAATGTGGATTTGACTTTTCTCTTGTGAGAAGCAACTTTCTGATTCATCTGTTCTCTGACCTGTTGAACCTCAATCATCTAAAAAATTATCCTTTGGAGATCGTTGGGTTCTTCTAACTCTTCCTGTAAAAACTTTAAAATTAGTAGGCCCAATTGAGTTGGAAGGATAGATTTTGTCCCATATACCATCTGGAAAGGAGAGCTCCCAATAGACTTCTTGTTACTGATACTATCATCCCATAGGGAAAACTTTAACTTGGAATCCCGTGATTTTTTATTTTCTGCCAGTAGTTTTTTAATAATCCTTATCAAACTTTTATTGGAGGATTCTGCTAACCTGTTCCCTTGGGGGTAGTAGGGAGTAGAGTGGACCAATTTGATATTATACTTATTGCAGAATTCAATCATGGAATTGGATTTAAAATCCTTTGCATTATCAGTGACTAGTTTTTTAGGACTGCCAAACCTGGAAAAGATATATCCTTCAAGAAAATCCATGATTACCTTGTCTGTTGCATTCGGGGTCGGAATTGCTTCGATCCACTTTGTAAAGTAATCTATGGTTGTAATAATCTATCTGTGTTTCCCCGAAGATGAAGGGTTGATCTCCCCAATGAAATACAAGCCCCACTGTTGGAATGGTCCATGAGTGATGATTGGTTTTAGAGGCAGAGACATAAGTTTATGTTTTCTAGCAAATTTATGACAGGGTTCACATGCCCTGACCTGAAAAAAAATATTTGAGAATAGAACTGGCCAGTAATAGCCTACCCTAAGAATCTTGAAGGAAGTATCTTTCCAATTATGATGGCCTCCGCACACACCATGATGTAGATCACAAAAACATTGTTTAGCTTATCTTTCATCAACACACCTCAACAAAAAAACCTGAGGGTATTTCCAGAATAAGATTTGATCTATAATGCAATACTTTATTGCTCTTAATTTTAATGACCTGAACTTCGATTTATCTAACTCTGGAGGATATTGAAAATTCAGCAGAAAAAATACGATATCTTTGTACCATGGTGAAGAAACATACTTGTTGTTTACCTGTGAATTTGTTTCTTCAATCTGGAAAGAGGAGCCATGTGTCTTGTCTGAAAGATGGTACAACCCAATGGATTTTCAGTTAGACTTTGTCATTAATTTGGCAAGGCCTTGACCTTTTATCAGCTGAGTAGGCTTTATAGTGAGATCATACTCCAGGATTTTTGTTATCCATTTTCCTCTCTTTCCTTCACAATTAGGCTGGACCAAGATTTCTTTGACTGCACTGCTTGGGACATAACTTGTGATCTCGGATTGAAGAACATATACTCTGAAGGATTTTAGAGCCTTTACCAAGGCATAGGCATGTTTCTCCATTATATCATACTTCAATTCAGAATCTCTAAGAGTTTTTCTAAAGAAGGAGATGGGTTTCTCAAATCCTTGCTCATTTCTTTGCAGAAGAACAACAACTATGGTATTTTCTGAAGCAAATGAGAAAATCATGAATTCTTTGGAGTAATTTGGAATGATGAGAACAGGGGCTTGAACAAGATCCTGTTTGATCTTTTCAAAATATTCTTTAGCTTCTGGTATCCATTTAATTTATGCATCCTTTTTCAACATGTCAGTAATTTACTTGATAATCTCTGCAAAGTTAGGTATAAACCTCCTTAAAAAATTAATTTTACCAATGAAGGACTGAATAGAATTCTTGTTTCTCGGGATGTCTATTTGTTGGATAGCCTTTACTCTTTCAGGGTCTATTTTAATACCTTCAGGTGAGACAATATGTCCTAAAATCTTTCCTTCCTCCATGGAAAAATGTGATTTTTTAGGATTAAGTGATATACCGTACCTCCTACATTTCTCAAAAGTTTGCTTCAAGTGTTGTAAATGTTCTTCATCAGATGTTTAAAATATAGTGATGTTATCAAGATAAATAACTACAAACTTGTCATTTTCACCAATAAAATCATTGTCCATAGCCCTTTGAAATGTGGCTCCTGCATTCATCAATCCAAAGGGCATCTTTTCATACATAAAAGTGCCCCAGGGAGTAGTAAAAGTTGTTTTCTTTTTGTCCTCCTCTACTACTGATATTTGATTGTACCCTGAGTGTCCATCAAGCATAGAGATCCTCTTTGCTCCTACAACTCTCTGTAAAATATGATCCATTTTTTGTAACAGATAATTATCTTTCAAGGAGCACCTGTTCAAATTCCTGAAGTCCACACAGAGCCTTATCTCTCCACTCTTCTTTCTGACATGTACAAGGTTGGCCACCCACTCTGAGTATCTCAGTGGCACTATGATTTTGTCTTCCAATAACCTTTTTAGCTCATTTTCTATTACAGGTAACAACAAAGGATTAAACTGCATGGACTTTTTCTTAAAAGGTTTTGATCCAGGTTTCAGGGGAATTTTGTGTTGTATGATCTCTGGATCAAACACCTTCAAATATTCATAAGACCAGGCAAATATATCTGAATATTGCTTCATTAATTCAACATATGCTTCTCTTTGTTTTTGTGACAGTTTTCTATATATTTTGACCAACCTGAGATTTGAATCAGAGTTGATGTCACAGTCCACTACATTGGTTTCTTCTTTCTGAATAACAGCCTTCCTGGAAACATCATTGTGATCAAACATCCTCTCTAGTGGGACCAAACCTTTAGGCATATGGTTGGACTTCAGTTCAATAATTGTGTGCCCAACAATATTGTCTTGAAGAATATCTGCAGCATGTACCTCTGCCTCACCATCTTCGTCATCTTGATCTATTGAAATGTTAGAAAACTCTTCAATAGTTTTCAAGAATCTTTGAATTTCCTCATCATCTTTAAAGACCTGCCAATGTTTTATATTGTCTAGTATTGAGGGTCTGTGTCTAACCTCAACTTCAAATTTCAGATTAGGAAACATTGGAGTTTTAAAGTTGCTAGCTGCAAGTGCCAAAGAGTCAGCCTGTTGATTTAAACTTATGTGCACAAAAGTAATATTGAATGCCAAAAATAAATTATCCACATAATCGCACACCTCATTTCTATATTGTTTCAACCTTTTCAGTTTAGTTTGATATATGTTCTTGATTTGGTGAATAATAAGTTCTGAATCACCAAAAACAGAAAGCTTATCTATACCCATATCTTTAGCAGCTTTCAACCCTAACAACAAGGCTTCATACTCACTGATGTTATTGGTGGTGTCAAATTCAAGTTTATATGACATAGGAATAACCTCCTTGGTAGGGGAAATGAAGATAATCCCAGCACCAGAACCTTCTCTAGAACATGCCCCATCAAAATACAATTTCCAAACAAAATTATCTTCTCTGTCCCAAACAGCAATTGGTGTCTTTCTAACTGATACTTATGTCATCTGATCACTCATATGAAAAATATAGGAACCAATATCATCTTCTACAACATATATAGGATTATTAGTGGGGTTCTCGTGATCACTTACCAAATAATCCATTCTTACTTCCCTATATAATCTCTGTTGTTCTCCACCAAAAAAAAGTATGGTTGCATAACTAATATCCATTTGGAGAGTGCCTCCTACCTTTTTGGCCCGGGATCTTGAAAGAAGCATTCCAAATTTTGGTGGTATGTCATCCACAATAACATCTAATACCACATTTTTCATAGGTAATTGGCAAAGAGTAACAACCACATCCTTCATAACTCCCAGGCATTTGACTTTCTTGGAATCAAAAGAATATAGATCATGGTAAGGTTTAGTAATGTCCAATCCTAATTCTTCCATCACCACCTTAGGCATGACATTATGTGAGGCACCAGAATTCATTAGGCAGTTATGAAATGTCTTGTCATGAACATTTAGTGATATGTAGAACGGGGGAGAGGTATCATTTATGTCTTCAAAATGAGGTCCAATTGTTATAGCAGGGTTCTCATCTTCTAGATTGATAGTATCTAAAGAGATAACCTGAGCAGGAGATTGTAGAGCTTTGAGAACAGTTTTCCTAAAAGGATTTGTTTTGATGAGTTCTAGCAGTGGCACATAAATATTGATTTTGTTAATTTAATGTTCTAGACAGAAAGAAAAAACATTCTTTTCTGGTTCCTTTATCTCTACAGTACTAACCTTGGCAGGGTGCTTCACAGGTTGATCATTCTGAATCCCAAGACTGTCTTTAATAATTCCTGCTTTAACTGGGTTGCTAGCCTTCTTTGTGGAAACAAGTGTATCTACTTTAGGAGCATTTGAATTAGATCTGAGATTATATTTCTTCCTTCTTGGTTCTTTTTGAACAATCTCATCAGCAACCCCTTCTTCAAACTGGTTTAAAATCAAAGTATATTCGTAATCTTGTTGTGTTACATGCATAGGAAATGTTTCGGAATCATTTAGATGTACTTCAGGATCATCTTTTGTATCATTTTCATCCTCTTCTTCATCTACTGCATTATTCTGGAAAGGAGGCAAAACTTTTTAGTCTTCTTGATTTTTCTTTTCTCTTGGTAAGATCTGAGGTGCATTGTTTGGCCTCCTGAACTGATTTTGATTTATGTATCCACCTTCCTGTGCATGTCTACTGGGTTTTTTTTGTTCCATCTTCAATCTTTCCATCTCAGATGTCAAAGATTTCAGCATCTTATCCATTTCATCTATCTTAGAATCAGATGTTGTATTAGAAGAGGAAGGAATCTCTTCTTTTTTATTTTATTTTTTTGTCTCTGTCACCTCTAGACTTCAATTTGTCTATTGCTAATATGTTTGATTCTACTTCAATAGCATCTTATTGCATCTATTTGAGGGTATAAGACCTTCTTTCTCTTAGAAACAAGGATAATTCAGCATCGAAATCATTGGCAAATGTGATTTTATTTGATGTCTCTGAAGGTTTAATCTCATCTGGAATTTTACCGTACATTTTGTTGAATCTTTTGGTAAAATCAGGTATAGATTCGCCTTGTTTCCTTTTTAAATCACCAAATTCAGTGATGTAGTACAAAAATTCTTTCTAGTCTCCCCAGTGTCTAAGGAAGGTGTCATCCAAGGCTTCAATGTCATCAATTGAATTAGGTGGCAAACTCTTGAACCACTTTCTTGCTTCACCATCTGAACTCTACACAAACAATCTCATCCATACATCTACATGCTCTACATTGAAATTGTCTGCAAAACTGTAAAAGGAATTCAAATGCTCTTCAGCAATAACCCCTCCTCCATTAAATATGGGAAAATGTTTCATATAATCATTTGGTGGAAAGGCATACATGACCTGTGGAAGGATTAAAGGGGCATACCTTGCTGCAACAATTGCATCCATTTTGTTTACAGTCATATTTGTTGTCTTTGGTGTTGGAGTTTTGGGAGTAAACAAAATTGATGATGTTGAGGGTGAAATTGTCCCTTGTGTATGATAACATAATTGTACTGACAATGAATCTTGATCTTTAGTAGAAAGGAATTCCTCTTCTGGACTATAATCGGATGATGGGCCAAGAAACAGAGGATTCTGAAAAGAAGAATAATGTGATTTAATTTCTTCAGAGGAGAGAGATCCAAGAGATGAAGAGGGTGTCTTTGGTTCACTCTTAATATCTTTATTGTGATCTTTCAAAGTTCCATCCACAGGTAAGGTGTTTGAAAATTCATGTTCAATGAGTTCAGCAAGTAACTTCCACTGATCTAGATTTAATTCTGAGATGGTTGAAGGGAATGAAACTTTAGCAGGCTCAATGACAGGTTTGCCTTCGCTTTCATGAATCACCTCTTCATCTAATTGGGTTTTAGTGATTTCAGAGGATTTTTCTTGAAAAAATTCTGAAGACAATTTTCCCTTTGAGAGAGAAGGTTGTCTAGAAATAGTTTTAGGTTTTCTTAGTAGCTTTTCAAGATCTGGAACTGCTGCAACAGGCTCAGGATCTGGATTTTTTCTGGTTACTGGTCTCTTAGTGGATGATGAAGAAGTTGGAAGAGTTTTAGGTCCTTTCTCTTCTCTTTTAGGAGCCGGAATTACCACAGAAGAGTCACCAGGTAAATAATCACAGTCTTATGTAATGTCCAAAATCTAGTTCACCATTAATATTTGAATCTAATCTTATCGTTTCCCCAGGGAAAAATATTCTTTCCTTTGTCCCCGGCAGTGGTGCCAAAAGATGTTAGTCCCTAAAGTTGCACTTGACTGTGAGAGGGCAAGCTAGGGCATCATCGAGTTATTGAAAAAGTGTTTTGAGGGTTTTTATGGTTTGTTTTTTTGAATAAGGTGGTTGAAAACTGGCACAAAGTTTTAAAATAAACAAGAAATTCAAAATAAGAACAGAATATATCCCATTGACTGGTTAAAAGGTAGTCACATAGATGGATTAGAACAATAAGGAAAAGAGAAAATGAAGTTTTCAATTTCTTAACTTCACATAAATTCTTATCTCAAAATATAATTAAGAAACAAGAACATTAGTCTGAAATCAAAACTTGAAAATAATCACCACAACAAATTATTTATTGTATTAATTAATAATCAAGAAAACAAATGCATTGCAGTTTGAATAATGAGCTCAAGCATGAAGAAAGAAGAACAGAGTAGAAAAGAGAGTCTAACCATCCATATGCCTTTGCTATTAAGTGTCAAAGAGAATAGTAATGTCTTACAAAAAATTTCCAAAACAGGTCCTCTAGATCTCCAATTTTTTGACCAGAACAGAGTCTTTCCTCTGCCTATTTAAATTATCCAAAATATATCAAACTTTAATTTCTAGCATGATATCAATGACTAGATTTGATTAGCATCTATCTACTAGGGAGGTTAGATTGAACAGAGCATTTACATTCCAAAAATAGATATAGCTCAACAGCTTAATCTTGAATGATCATGTCACAATACATTCTATCCTACAAAATAGGGGTTGGTTTGATCTAGTCATGCATTTCGATGTATTTGCCTTTCACAAGCCAAAATAAGTAAATATTTCCTTGTTCCCTGGTAAACATCAAAATTGAGAATGTGTCAAATTCTCCATAAAGATTTTAGGGTATGATAATAGCAGTAGCCTTGGCAGTCTTCTATTTGAGCTTTGTGGTGAGTACAATGTTATGCCAATAGAGTTTGAATTTTATTTCTCTGAGCTCTTTGAGAAATGCTCTTTGCTCTCTTTTCTTCCTCTTGAAACCCTGAATCCTTTCTTGTTGACTGGCACTCCATTGTTCTATATAGGCCTTTTCTTTCTTCAACTATTTCACTGTCTTTTGGAGTTCTTTGATCCTTTCTTTATCAGTTTTGACCTTAACCTTGAACTCGGGGAACTCTTCAGCAAGTGCACGCTCATTCAAATCTATGGAAACCTTTGGTTCTTTCAATTTAACTTGGTATCTAGAAACCAATCCTGAGTTGTGTTCTTCATCAGAACTTGTTGAATCCATGGCTTCAGGCATATTTGATATGTGATCTGAATATACAAGGTTTCTTTCTTTATTTTCAGCAATCTCACGGATACCTTTAGCAACTGCTTTAGCTTTTGACAATCGGGTAGTAGCTCTTGTTACAGGTCCTGTAGGGAATGGAGCAGTATGCTTACCTCTTTCTGCTAGTTTTTTATGTAATGGAAGTTTTCTTTCCTTTTTCTTGGTACCTACTTCAGCGTCCTCAAAGTGATCTTCTATAACTATGATGTTTTCTTCTTTGATTGAGGGATCAGACATAGCTTTGGAATTTAGCTTGTATTTGTTGGTAACTCTAGTACAATTCCTTCTAGGGTTTTCAGACACAAAGCACACCTTTCTTCTTCTTCCTTTTGACTGCAGTTCCTTTCTTATTGGTTGTTGGTGATTTATGCTTGGATGTAGTTTTAATATCATAATCTTCATCTAAATCCACTTCCATTTTAACATCTTCCTCAGAAAACATTTCGATTTTTGTATCCAATTTGGGTCTTTTACCTCTGTTGTTCCTCGTCACCCTAATGACAGGTATTTATTTTTTAACAGGGGTTTCATCAACTAAAATATTGTGTTTCTGTGTAACATCCCTTTTCCCTTTGCCTCTCTTATGTTTTTTGGACTGTGGATCGCGATTTAAGGATTGAATTAGCGAGCTCCAGGGTTTATGTATTTCCCTTAGAGAAGAAACTACCAGAGTCGTAATTAGGACTTGATGAAACAGGTTACCCTTTGCAGTGGTGGGGTGTGACTGCACTATTTTTGACATCTTTGCCAAGATTTTGAGTAGAAAGTAAGGCAGATTTAAAGGATAAACTCCATTTAGATGCATTAACAACCTAATGTGGTAGATGTAAATCAGTGAGAATCTTCCTTCACGGGTGATATACCTATGGATAATGATTAGAGCAGTGTGCCATTCTGGTCTAATCCAGCTGTGAAGGGCTCCCTTTCTCCAATTCGGGTTTTTCTTATCTGGTAGTAAGAATTGATTGACAAACTCTGTAACTACATGCTCCTTCTTCCACCATAATTCTCCTCCAACTACCAATCTGCAATCTTTGGCAATTTTTTGTTTTTTCACCGGCATTAGCAACTTTCTGATCTCCACTTCGAAACCATCGAAGTTCTGTGCAAACACCATAGATACTTGTTCATCGTAACCTTGGAAGGTGGTGAGTAATTCGAACCAACCAACATCTTTAAACCTTTGAGGCATCTGAGGATAAGATTCGAGAAGTTCAACACCCTCAGGTTCCAATCGAACAACTTGCCCAGTTTTCTTGGGTGCCATATCGATAACATGATGTTTCCACTTAGCACTGTCAGAAATTGAACTCACAACCTGTAACTGTTAGCATATCTCAACTTCTTCTTAAAGATACCTGCACTTGTAATTGAACAGAATCAGAACAACAAGTGACATGATCGTATAATGATCTTTGGGAATTGAAATGATTTGAAATGTGTCCTTGCTGGTACAGAATGTTACCATCATGAAATGGTTTGAACTACATAATGATTCAAGAGATATTGTGGGACACATGTGGATTATCAGTCCACGATTTATGTAATCATCACATAATCGGGGTGGCTGGCGCTTATCATGGCATGATTATATTAGTGCTACAGGAATAATGTTATTCCAGTAGCGCTAATAATGACTTGGTAGAATTTTGAATTTGAAAGTTTCACATAAGCATATGAAGTGACACATCTTGTAAAACCATGTCTTAAATCCACAAACTTAAGCAAATTATTCAAAAAGCTAAAATGTGAAACATAACAAAGATTAAAATCAAATGAAAGAAAACAATGAAGTGCAGGTAGGGAGGGTTTAGGATTAGAGTTTCTCATTGTTATCACACAGTTTGCAGCTAGGGGCAAAGGATATAAAGTAGAAGTCCAAACTGGTGTAACAGGGACCTACCCCACCCAATGTCACCACAATGGGGAGGTCCTTTCTATTTAGGGAGGCTAGGCCGAAGGGAGACGTCCCTGGCAATCTGGGGTTTGAAAGGGAAAGGCTCAAAGGATTTAAGGCTAGTTTCCCCTTTCACGGATTACCGCCCTAAGAGATAGTCCAACAAAGTATAACCAAGGAGAAGGCACCTGCTTTCGAGACAAGACAACAATAAAACTAGTACGTGCAATAATGGTTAATACTTCATAAATCAGTGACTATCTAAGTTCAATATATGAGCAAATACAACACTAAATATTGATGAAGTCAATGTTTGCAATAATAACAATGGAAATATAATGTTACTTGTCAATAAATACCTGAACAATATAGCATCCAATGAATATAATCACTCCTTGAATCAAATCAATGCATTAAACATCATTCAGTTGCTCACACATAAAAATTGTTGCGTCAAGATGAAATATCCTAGGGGTGACGTCAGCTTTTAGGGTTAGTTGTTAGTTAGGGTTTCAAATTTATAAGGTTTTGAAATTTTGTTTAGTCACTATCACTTCAACGCTAGAGTCTAAGGATCAGTTCCTAAGGGTTAATGGAGTCAATAAGTGATGGACGCAAGAGTTGAAGGGTAAAAGTTTTCTGAGGACTAGAGGGTAGGTTTTCAAGGTGTTGCTAAAGCAGGGCCTTGAAAGTAGAAACCCTAAGAGAGAGAGGTTCACTTGGTGTTGCAAAGACAAGGCCTTGTTCTCTCTCCTCTTTCCCAGCAAACGGCTAGCACAATAAGGAAAATTTAACCAAGACAAGAGGTTTTGATGAGGGAGACGTTGCTAAAACAAGGTCTGTCAACAAACCCTAGAATAGTACGACCCTAGTGTAGTAAGCCTAGGCTAGGGACGTCTCACTCTTCTTGGCTT
>ML825399.1:72747-85717 GCA_009831015.1 Picea engelmannii | reverse complement strand
GAGCGTGTGCTTAACAGATCACCTGAAAAGACATGTTGGTCTTCATATCAGTATTGAATATATGAGTGTAGCTGTGTTGAATTTGGCTATGAACAACAAAGATTGACATGTATATAAGAAGTGTTTTTGGAATAATATAGAAAATCTATTTGAGAGCAGCATGAAGGCCAGATTGAAGATTGACGACTGTGAAGAAATTTGCGAATCAGGTTTGAGCAAAATTTTCTTTCAGCTTTGAGAAATATCCAATTTGGGTCTTTTACCTCTGTTGTTCCCTGTCGCCCTAATGTCAGGGATTTATTTTTTAACAGGGGTTTCATCAACTAAAATATTGTGTTTCTGTGTAACATCCCTTTTCCCTTTGCCTCTCTTATGTTTGTTGGAATGTGGATCGTGATTTAAGGATTGAATTAGCGATCTCCAGGGTTTATGTATTTCCCTTAGAGAATAAACTACCAGAGTCGTAATTAGGACTTGATGAAACAGGTTACCCTTTGCAGTGGTGGGGTGTGACTGCACTATTTTTGACATCTTTGCCAAGATTTTGAGTAGAAAGTAAGGCAGATTTAAAGGATAATCTCCATTTAGATTCATTAACAACCTAATGTGGTAGATGTAAATAAGTGAGAATCTGCCTTCACGGGTGATATACCTGTGGATAATGATTAGAGCAGTGTGCCATTCTGGTCTAATCCAGCTGTGAAGGGCTCCCTTTCTCCAATTCGGGTTTTGCTTATCTGGTAGTAAGAATTGATTGACAAACTCTGTGACTACATGCTCCTTCTTCCACCATCGTTCTCCTCCAACTACCAATCTACAAGCTTTGGCAATTGTTTGTTTTTTCACCGGCATTAGCAACTTTCTTATCTCCACTTCGAAACCATCGAAGTTATGTGCAAACGCCATAGATACTTGTTCATCGTAACCTTGGAAGGTGGTGAGTAATTCGAACCAACCAACATCTTTAAACCTCTGAGGCATCTGAGGATAAGCTTCGATAAGTTCAACACCCTCAGGTTCCAATCGAACAACTTGCCTAGTTCTCTTGGGTGCCATATCGATAACATGATGTTTCCACTTAGCACTGTCAGAAATTGAACTCACATCCTGTAACTGTTAGCATATCTCAACTTCTTCTTAAATATACCTGCACTTATAACTGAACAAAATCAGAATGACAAGTGACATGATCGTATAATGATCTTTGGGAATTGAAATGATTTGAAATGTGTCCTTGCTGGTGCAGAATGTTCCCATCATGAAATGGTTTGAACTACATAATGATTCAAGAGATATTGTGGGACACATGTGGATTATCAGTCCACGATTTATGTAATCATCACATAATCGGGGTGGCTGGCGCTTATCATGGCATGATTATATTAGCGCTACAGGAATAATGTTATTCCAGTAGTGCTAGTAATGACTTGGCAGAATTTTGAATTTGAAAGTTTCACATAGGCATATGAAGTGACACATCTTGTAAAACCATGTCTTAAATCCAAAAACTTAAGGAAATTATTCCAAAAGCTAAAATGTGAAACATAACAAACTGAAAACAAAGATTAAAATCAAATGAAAGCAAACAATGAAGTGCAGGTAGGGAGGGTTTAGGATTAGAGTTTCTCACTGTTATCGCACAGTTTGTAGCTAGGGGCAAAGGATATAAAGTAGAAGTCCAAACTGGTGTAACAGGGACCTACCCCACCCAATGTCACCACAATGGGGAGGTCCTTTCTATTTAGGGAGGCTAGTCCGAAGGGAGACATCCCTGGCAATCTGGGGTTTGAAAGGGAAAGGCTCAAAGGATTTAAGGCTAGTTTCCCCTTTCACAGATTACCGCCCTAAGAGATAGTCCAACAAAGTATAACCAAGGAGAAGGCACCTGCTTTCGAGACAAGACAGCAATAAAACTAGTACATGCAATAATGGTTAATACTTCATAAATCAGTGACTATCTAAGTTCAATATATGAGCAAATACAACACTAAATATTGACGAAGTCAATGTTTGCAATAATAACAATGGAAATATAATTTTACTTGTCAATAAATACCGGAACAATATAGCATCCAATGAATATAATCACTATGTCAATCAAATCAATGCATTAAACATCATTCAGTTGCTCACACATAAAAATTGTTGCGTCAAGATGAAATATCCTAGGGGTGACGTCAGCTTTTAGGGTTAGTTGTTAGTTAGGGTTTCAAATTTATAAGGTTTTGAAAATTTTTTTAGTCACTATCACTTCAACGCTAGAGTCTAAGGATCAGTTCCTAAGGGTTAATGGAGTCAATAAATGATGGACGCAAGAGTTGAAGGGTAAAAGTTTTCTGAGGACTAGATGGTAAGTTTTCAAGGTGCTGCTAAAGCAGGGCCTTGAAAGTAGAAACCCTAAGAGAGAGAGGTTCACTTGGTGTTGCAAATACAAGGCCTTGTGCTCTCTCCTCTTTCCCGGCAAATGGCTAGCACAATAAGGAAAATTTAACCAAGATAAGAGGTTTTGATGAGGGAGACGTTGCTAAAACAAGGTCTGTCAACAAACCCTACAATAGTATGACCTTAGTGTAGTCAGCCTAGGCTAGGGACGTCTCACTCTTCTTGGCTTCAAAAAGGTACGGCTAGCATAAGGAATGAAGAAAACAAGTGTAGCTAAGGCTAGGCTCTATTTTCTTATTCAATGGTTTAAGGTTTCTTTGTCAGGGGACATGAGACAACAACCTACTTGTCTGGTTGTCCCCTAGGGTTTTGATTCAACAATATATAAGTAATATGCAAGAGATTTAAACTACAACCATTCAAAGAGAAGTTTTGCAGGAAAAACACTTACAATTCATGAAGAAATATCCAAGCAAACCCTAGTTGTAACACCTTCCTTCCAAAGAAACACCATAAATGCCAAGAAAACTCCTCCTTCAAAAGTTGTGCATCACTAAATCAGCCAAAAACCCCAATAGGGTGCTAAAAATCAGATCTCACTTGATGAGTGAGTTGTGTTATGTTCAAAATGAGGGAAAACATCCTCAATTTATATCATCTAATGACCCTTAATTAAAAATTAGGTCATTAAAACAGCCGACAAGGMTGACTACTAAAAATCATACTGTTTTTACATTTAACTRCTAAATAAGAGCCTAAATGAGCAGTAAGCAGGACRTCTAGCCCCTCTSAGGGAGACGTTGGCCCTTTTTAGGGCAAAACTCAGCACTAGAAAACAAACATTGGCCCTCTCTGGGCCTCCAAACTCTGCCACATGTGCCAAACTTCCCTGTGAAGCTTCCACATGTTGGAGGTGATGTCAAGGATCTCTGGAGGACGTCCTGGTCAACAGAGGGATGCGTTCCACCTGTAGTGGGTCAACCCCCTAGGGTTGGGCTCAACCAAGGCGTCCTGGATGAAAACGTCCTTCTTCTTCTCTCGTGCAAATGCTCGATCAATCATTGTCMTGTCTCTGMCCCTGATGAGGTCCCAKCAAYCATCKGATGGGMTCTTCAGCCCCATRGAGRTCCGAACTGATCATCTCCCCATGTGTACCGGTCCACCTGGTACCTGTCCRTCGGGTATGGTCYTGCACATCAAAAAAAATTCCCTCCATGGGATCATTAGTCCTCRGGATCATAGAAATTTCAATCATATTTCATCATTAATTTTATCAAATGCATGCATAAGACCCCTAGCATATCATCTAATAGTTCAAAGACATTACATTGACCTACTATACAAAGCTGAAGAAAAAGACAAGGTAACCTATTGGGCCAACATCCATAAGAAAAGGAAAGTTCCCAAAGAATATCATCCAATCCATGTAATACGAGGTGGTGTGGTCTAAGGATGCCTAGACACAGTGAAAACCAGGGGTGGATATCATCTGTGGGTTCCTTTGTAGGAGGCGAGTTGTACCTGTCATGGATGCAATTTTTTCCAAGCCCTTTATTGCCTTTATTCTTTCTTTTATTTATTGATTTTTCTTTCTTTTTTATTTCAAGGTCTAACTAGAGGACACTGCCTTAGAGTGGTGACCAGAGCTGACAATGTTACCCACGAGTACTTTCACATAAATGATAAGGTCGGCTCGCGATGAGAACCCCTTTCCCTTGGCCATGCAACTAAAGGTCACTTCCCTGGCGTGGTAACCAGATAATGGCAATGTCATATTGTTAGGTACCTATGAACATAATGGGATGGCTCGTGATGAGACCCCCCATCCTCTTGGCTAGGTCTTGTCCTTTTTGTTATTTTTCTTCGGGTCCCTCTTGTTTCTTATCGAGAGGCCTTTTATTGCCTTCTTGGGGATCCCTGGGCGAGGCATCTCTAGGTTTTATTTTCTATGGCTTTTATCTTTTACCAACTTCTTTTACCCCCTGGGCCTTTAGCCCCTTCTTCCCATAGGATAAAGTGTAACCCCACAAATAGGTCATCCTAATGCCCGGACTAGGGGAATGGGATAGATGAATGGGAGATAAGATGTAAAATGATAATATGGTGGGAGTGGACGATGCCTCTTCAAAATCCCCCTTGGTGGCTAACCAAAACCTATGGATACAAGCTTGCTAGGGAACCTCATTAATCCCCCCAACCATGGTCAAGTGGGTTAGTGTAAGATCCAGGCAGTTGTCGGAAATGTAAGGAACCTGATGCATATATCTGAAAGTTATAATGATCAAACATGACACATACCATGATACATGGACCAATTACCTCATGGAGCACGAGTCTTCTCTGATGCAAGTCCAAGCTGAAGGTGATGGATGTTGTTGTTGCTGACAGGAAAAGTCTGAAAGAAGAAGAAAGATGGGCCCTCCAGGGCCATGCTCAGGTCAATCCTTCTCTCAGTACTCCATATCTAGGACCTATGGGCCTCGAGACATGATCTCCTAGTTATCCCTAGAAATCGAGGATAACACTCACTAAATCAAAAGAAAAATTAGAGACTAACAGGATCTATGAAGGACTTTATCGAATCATACTTGGGATATCACCATGACCAATAGAATTATGTGTACGGATTTCGGTTGCATTCCACACCACCTCCCTTCATCAATAGCATACCTCTTACCCTATTGGATGTTGTTAGCACACTTTTTCACCCTCCAATTGCGCTGATATAATAGAAAAAAAGGGATGAAGAAGGCATTAATTCAAGGAGAAATGCCCTGGATTGTCATGGGAAAGACCCCTCTTTGTTTGGTCTGGTGCATATCAACCTTAGGGGGGATTCCCTAAGTATTTGGATACTGATTTGTTAGATGATTTTTCGCAAAAGACAGCCAAAAATAGTAGCAAAATGCTTTGGACAACATGTAAACACACCACCAAAGCATTAGGAAAAGATATTTTAAAGTCACCTTGAGGGATCCTACAGTTAGCATGAGAGAGATGAAAGAAATAAGAAAAGAAACCACTTAAAAGATAGATTAATATCACACTAAATGGTGAGAACTACTAATATAATTGCAAGAGTAAGAACAAGATACCAACAAGAAGGAAAGTTTGTCAAAAACACAACACTTCTTTATTATAGGATTTCCAAAGGGTTGATTGTGCCACAATAAACAAGTCCACAATTGGTACAATGACTATCCTTGCTCAAAGAGAGAGTAGCTAGACTAGAGAATGAGAGAGAAGAGAAAAATAATAAGTACATGTCGTTGCTGCAAATATCTCACCCATAACAATGAGGAGAAGCCTCATTATATATACCCATGAAGCGCATAGGTGTAGAAAAAATAGGAGGAAAAGATAAAATGCATGAGGAAATAAATTTGTAACGACCCTTCCATTACGACATCAATGTAAGTGAGTACAGTAGTGGTAAAAAAAAAATTGAAACATCAGATTGAACAAGGGCTAAGTGAAAATAACATACATCAATGTACACACATTTTAATCTCATCCACACATTATATTGTAAGAATTAGACACATCATCATTGTTATTAATAACTCAATCATATCACATAAAGATAACAAGGATACCTACTCGTCAACCTACCCTGCATGGTTAGGACCTCCAAGACACATAATCAACGCTCAAGTCCAGGATTCATCCAATTTATTTTGACCATTTTAGGTCTCAGGACTGGTGATTGTTCTGAGGAACAAGGAGGTATCTAAATCCCTTAACCAATTCTACACTTACAAATCAAGACTAGAATTCAACATTAATCATTAAAATATAAATCACATGCTCAAAGGATCGAACAAATAACATTACGATCTATTTAACATACTATACTGAGTCTAGAATCTACCAAGGACATAACAAAAGTTTCAAGTAAACTCATTTCTCTACTTAAATAAGATATGCGCAATTCGAACTTAAACATCATTAGATACGTAGGCGATGAAATTTGAGTTTATTCAATTAAACATTGACTAACGTCATTAGGAATTAATGTCACCAAAGGTCACAATAAATCTATCGAAAGATCAATATTGATTACAATAAAATCTCATTAATGTGAAATTATTAATACGATTCCTTTACTAATTAAATCATTTAATATAACAAAGTTTAATATATATATATATATATTCACCCTAAGGACCCAAGTGGGAAGGTCTAAGACCCTCCTATGTCTTATCAATTCAATATATTCCACATACATTTTTAATGTCTCTACAATAAAAGAATACTTTAATTAGTCACAATATAATTAATGTCTTCTCAATATAAGTTGAAACAAGACTACTATTTAATATCAATGTGCATGCACAGGCATCGATCTTAACTTCTCAACTTCTAAGGAATATTAAGTTGGATTAATGTTTGAACCCGGGTTTTAGTTATCTTAACTAAGATTTTAATTTATTCCATGACACTTTAGGGAGAGCGACATTCATGTCGACTTGAACATGAAATGTTTTAAAATATCTATTCAATTAGTGGAGTGTAATTTGTGACGTCCCATCAAACATTTGATTTAAAATTAGAAGGATAACATAACGAAATCTTAGACGATCCCTCCTAAATTACCAACGAACCCCAACAGGGGGCGAAAGAAAGAATAGTAAGTCTAAACTAAGGAGATACTCAACGAAAGAGGTGGATGGGTCCCCACGGTGGAAGAGAAACAGACTAAGCTCAGATGCAAGGTCAACGAACAGTTCACATGGGTTGTTGTAGTAAACAGAGTGTGTTGGGATTTCGCCAAATCCTTAATACAAGGAGCGGGAAGATAACAACATTTATCGTTCCACGCCACTTAAGAGTCGGTCCTATCAATCAAGTCAAACCAACTAAACATACAACCAAGGCTGGATATCATTACCATCAACCAACTAGTCACATTTATGCAAAGTCGTGGAACAACATCAAGCATCAAAAGCAAGTCATAAGGAGAAATCAACAACGCTCACACAAGGATCTAAGGGAAGAGCTCACGATCCCATCAGTTGCACTATCAATACAAAACAAATTTGAATTCTATTATCCCGCTACAAAGAACTAAAGGATTTTTCTCTCTTCATTCAAATCTTTAATAAACTAGCTCGAAGAGTAAATGATGGAGTCTAACATCCTAAATCTTAAATATTTAAGAATGACCCTGACAGTGACATGGGTTCTAAGCATTGTCACTCATTGTTAAGTAAAAGACAGAGCATTAAATTAAGGAAACACTAACATCTTGGCATTACACAGATATCAGTCTCTATCATTGTTATGGGTTCGCTCTTAAAACTAAGGAAACTACCAAGCAGTTTCGTGCAAGATCCAATTTAATTCTTCCTTAGAATTTTGTAAAGAAAACTATTGTAAAATAAGTCTTACCTCAATTCAACCCTTTCATAACGAATTATGGTGTAACCCAGCATAATTTGTAATGCTTTTAAAGTAATTTGACCACAACCATACGAGTTTCAAAATCGATATCGTATTAAATTACTTCGATTGAGCAATAATCTAACTTTGTGATGGTGTCAATCTTGACAGTTAATGGTAAGATCTTGTTTCCCATTTCAACTAAACAAAAGAATGTGATCATAACCAAATTATGAAACACAGAAAGAAAAAAGAATTCTTAGTGTCCCAACGTGAATATGGTCTCGAAATTCCAATAAAACTTTTACAAGGAAACTACAAAATTTTGGTTCGAATTTCAGTTAAAATACACGACCATATAACTTCGATTTGGATTTGCAATTAAAACCTTGCAATTCAATATAGAATTCCATTTTGGTTTTCACATAAAAATTTCAGCGACCCAACGAATCTAACATTTTAGAAATTGCAACCTTGACAGTGATTCCATATAATTAATTACAGAGCTGAAATTTATACTACAACGTCCTTAGATTTAAATTGAAATTTCAAGATAAATCCACAACGACTATTCAATTCTAATTTCCAATTCAAGTTGCATATTTTGACTGCACTATATAACTTTCAAATTCAAGAAATTGTGAAGTAATGGTAACGATTTAATAAATTCAAGTTTCGATTTAAAACAAAATCGCAGAGAACTATCAAGTTCATAAATCCGTTTTGTACATAAATTGGCATTGGAAAACAATTCAAAAAAAAAAAATTGATTACACAATGGCTCTTCAACGAGCTTGGAAATTCTACACTAGAATTTACCATACTAGATACATATCTACTCTTAAGGAAAAAATAAAAAATTTTGAAGTAAATATCGGAACCAAAGAAGATGAAGAATTGACGATGTCCTTCAAAGACTTGTGCTCCTTTTGTTCTCTCTCTTGCTAATCATCGAAACTTCACTGGTACCTCCCATCCAATGCTAGGGATACTCTTCTTCCCCCTTAGCCCCCCGAGATGCAAAGGGGCCACACACGAGAAACCAACACACAATACTCCAAGGCTTGCCTCGAAAGGAAGAGCTTCCACTCTTTCTTCACTCTTGGTATCCCATCTCACACAAGTAAAACACAATCCACAAAATTTTGGCAGCATAACACTACCAAGAATAAGTGAGATCCATTTCCATTCTGTCGCATTTGTTTTATAGAAAAATCCCCAATGACACATGTCCTGATGCACAATTAACTAGTTTTTTAATTAATTTGTTTAGTATTATTCACCCATACACTTGTCACCCTCTCCCCAAGTTGCACAAATAATTACCATTTTTATTTTATTTAAAAATCCAATTACCCTCACATTCCCCAATGTGTTCCTATTTTTGCTCTTAGTTGTCCCTTTGTTCCCCAGTTTTTCATTTAATGAGTGTCTCCTAACTAGATCTTAGTTAGAGTTGGATTAGGAGTCTTCTTCTAGTTAGACTAGTGGTAGCTTGACTCAATATTATTTTCCATGTGTACTCATATTCTCTGATATTTTATTTATTCTATTTTTAAAAATCTATTTTATTAATTTCATGCACACATGTGCATTTTATCTTTTCTTTTAAATTTTTATTCATCTTCTTCCTAGAGTTTGATTTTATTTTGAATCATTTTAATTTATTTAATATTTTAACTAGTCCCTTAATTAAACTTAGACCTAAACTTAGTCTAGAACATAGTCTTAGAATCTTGTTAGGCTTCTAGGTTTTTAATTTATTGATTAAATAATTATTTTATTCTAGCAAGGTCTAAACATTTTCAATGTTTTCTAGGCCACCTAAATTTATTTGATTCATCTTTTAATTACGCGACATGCCCTTCAAGACGCACCTCTGTGCTCCAAGGGTGTCACTCGCCTTTGAATGGTTTTGGAAGTTTGTCCAACCCTTGGAATCAACACTCCACTCGGTCGACCTTGTGAGAGACTAAGGGATTCTAAGGAATAAGGACCCTGCCTTATTGTGTGCTCCTTAGAAATCTTCGTGAGCAACTGTCTCAGTCCGCCCTCACGATATCATGGACTTCTTGAACTAGGAAATCGTTAACCTACCATTCAGACCATGGTGAGAGTGCTAGTAGGATGTGACAGAGACGTTGCCACACCTCTCCCTCAAATGTTTGGTTTCTGTGCATGGCCCCTTTACTCCTTATGTGAGTCGGATTAGAAAGCATCGTCAAGCCTGCATCCACTGACAAAAACACTGTCAATAATCCATATACATAAATCATACTGAAACCAATCGTATATCACATGTGCGTAAAATGAAATACTCAAACAATTGCAATCCACTCCCTGACTCAATATGGATTCCAAGGAATTCCATTGATTCCATCAACATCCATAACCTGTCATGTGTCCTGCACACTCAAGAAAACTCGTCAATAGCATCTGTCAATATATATACATCAAAATAACAATAAGTCATAACAAATCATCATCATCATATATAACCCATAATCGAAACGAAATCATAATATACCATAACTGAATCATTTGCACGCAAGTGTCCTCAAAGAATATGTCAATAAAAGTGTGCTCAGTAGAGCGGGATATTACAAAATTTAGGTATATGAATAATATTAGACGGTGCATGAGAGAAAAGGCATGTGCATTAATTAATTATTGAATGCACTAGGAAATAGGGAGATACAGGTAAACACGTGGGAGGCAAAACAATGAGGGTGAGCACATGGAAAAGGGGAGAAAAGGGATAAAAATAGGGAGGATGTGTGAGATAAAAAGGAGGTACGCCCTAAATTTTAGGAACTAAGGCACATGAATTAGGGAATTAGGAAGTTGAGTGGAATAAATAAATAAAGAGTGTGCATGGCAAAATAAAGGAGATGCACCCTAAATTTAGGAATCAATGTGCATTGAATGATGGAAAGTACATGTGGTAAAGGAAAATTGATAAATGGATGCATGAGGGAGAGATTAAATGAAAGAAAGGGCGCACATGTGAGGCTAAGAGGGAGAGATGGAAAGTGAATTAATGGGAAAAATGAGAGATAATTAAAGAAAAGTTGTGTGTGAGTAAAGGAAAACACATGCACACATGAGAAAGAGAGAAATAGGGATAATGTTAGGGATAATTATGCTAAAGAATAGGAATTTAGAAAGGGTGCCACATTGATGCTAAAAAATAGGGAAAAGGGAGGCTCATTTAGGACAATGAGCTAGAAAATAGGGGGGGAGAGGAGTTAGACTAAGAAATAGGGAGAGAAAAAGGTGGAGGCTAAAAAAAGGAAAAAATGGAGGCTCATTTAGGACAATGAACTAGAAAATAGGGAGAGAGAGGATTTAGGCTAAAAATAGGGAAAATGGAGGCACAATAATGCTAGAAAATAGGGAAAAGGGGAACTGAGTGAATAATAAAAGAATTCAATGCATGGAAAGTGGTATATATGGCGAGTGAAGCAAAATAAAGTTAGTTAGGATTTAATTACCCCAAACATGCCCAACAATTTTCCACCTCATCCACGCGCCACCTTGTATTAATTAATTTCAATTATTTGTTTGTATCATTGGAAAGTGCTCCCCCATTAAATGATGTGACGTAGATGCCACATGTCACACTGCATCACTTCCAAATGTCGAAATGTGACCCTGCCACTTGTCACAATTTGAGCCGACCACCCCTGCTATAAATAGAAACTATTAAAAATAGAGCTTTGTCCCTAAAAAATAGGAAACTACCAAATATGTCCAGGATGACTAGGAGAATGGTCCATGTGTCAAATGTCTAAATATAGACACTGCTAAAAATAGAAATCACATTGCATGTCAATGATATAATACTCATCAGATTCGATTTTCCTTGAGGATTCCAAATATGTGATCAGAATCGACATGCGAGTCTTGGTGCTCCAACTACTAAAAATAGTGAGACCTTGCATGTTTCTTGAAATAGGCTCATCGGATTCGATTTTCTACAAGGAACTTTGATATATGCTTGGAATCATCATCTAACCCCCTGATCTCCACCTGCTAAAAATAGAAATTACCCGCATTTCATCCCGGAAATGGCTCACTGGACTCAGAATGTCACTAGGATCAATATTGTAAGCTCAGAATCCAGCTAATGGTTCATGATCATCCAAGCCTAGGACATCCCCATCATGTTCATCTTTGGGAACTTGATGACATAACATATTATCTTCTATAGCAGCCATTTTTTCTTGCAATGCTTGGGCTATTGAAAAGATAGGAGTTGGTATGTCTCCATTGTAGTGTTCCTCAATCGTACCAAAAACTCCCTGTAATCTATAAGAAAATGTAACAAAACTAGGTGCATTTTTTCCCTCATGGTTTTCTAGAATATCCAACATTTCCTGCAACTCTTGGAAAATCATAAGGATTTCTTGTTCAACCAATGGTTGAACATTCTGGAATGGTGTCACCTTACCTAGTTGGTCATGAACATGGAATGAATAAAACTAATAGGCTGCAATATTATCATGTTTATCTTACCATCTCTCAATGAACTTCCCTTGGAACAAATCCCATCCATTAATTGAGACTTCTGGAAGGGATTCGTACCATGCTCATGCCTCCCCCCTCGAGGGTTAGCAAAAACATCCTCATGTTCCACATCAAAATCATCCACCACTTGTAAAATGTTAGCCAAGTAATCCTTAGCCAATACTCTCAACTTATTCGTGAACTGAGGCAAGTGTTTAAGATATTTACCTACAGGTAAGTCATGAGGATAATCTGGAAATACAAAAAAACTCATTGGGTCATAGGCATAGAATATATACCCTACTTATGGCCTCACAGTCGTGGCCATATGGTTAATCCAAGATTGAGCAAGCACATATGTTACCCTACTACTAGCTTAAGATGGAAATAAAACCAAAGATGAAGATGTCGAAGTTACACTCACCATAGTGCTCATCGAAAAGAACTTACCAAAGAACTCAATATGCTTACCAACTTCAAGCGGAGTCACTGATGAAAGAGTAGTCTTGTTCCGGGAAAAGATGTTAGAGTTTGTTCAAGATCAGAACTAGACCTTGTGAGGGAATAGAAACCAAGAGATTTGTGTGTGTAAGTTCCCTTGTGGAGTCATCCATGTATCATGTGGAGTATCCAAGAGAGTAAAAATGAATAACCAATTAAATTAAAAACTCACCAATGGCGTGTTACCAAGGCTTGC
>ML825399.1:46372-66064 GCA_009831015.1 Picea engelmannii | reverse complement strand
TAGTTTTTAAGTTTTTCTTTAATTTTTGTTATTATCTAAATTTTCTTTTTATTTATTTATTTCAATTCTTTTATTTTTCTTAGTTTTTTTTAGTTTTTAATTTATCAAAAAAAAATTGAAATATATTTTTTTTTGTTAAATATTAAAAAATAGCATTATTTAACTATAATTTTTTTTTTTTATGTATTGAAGTAAAATAAACAATGTGTTAAAAATGGTGTTTTTCACTATTTTTTTTTAAGTATGGAACAATAAATTAATTAAGGAGACATAATTATATGACAAATGGTAACTTCAAAAAAGTAAATGGTAAAAAATATTTTTAAGATTGAAAGAAGCATGGAAAAATGAAACATAGTTGAATAAAATTAAAAATTAAAAAATTTTGAAAATAGATGAAAAATAAGCATTTAAAAAAAATGTAGAAACATTGTGGATCGAAAAATTTAAAATGTCGACAAACCACCAAAAAAGGAAGAGAAGATATTACCGATAGCACCATTTTTAAAAACAAGGTAAAAAATTGGACCCCAAAAAATGAGAACTCTTTAGAGTTCTTGTTAAGTTGGTAACTATATTTATACTTAATATCAAGACAATCACTCTGGATCACCCTTTCTTTTAGTTGTGATTCTTAATACATTCATTGTTTCTGTTACTAAACAGAACACCCTACATCCCTGTTGAGCTAAAAATACATTACCATATGAGAAGTTGCTTGTACATGCAAAAGCATAACACGAAGCTTAACATGTTTGTATTTAGGCCATTAAGACCTTGTTTCCATTACAAACCTATAGTAGAGAAAAACTAAAGAAAATTATTGAAATGTGATGCGGACTTTTTCAAGAGGACATGCAGAATCGTGATAGAAAGTAGTAGCCTGCCTTACAACCTAAGCCGCAATACTCACCTAAGCTCCAATCCAGCACTATATTTACAACCTAAGCCGCAATACTCACCTGGTTTTCATCTGCCATCAATTCAACTGTAATGAAATAAAAAATGAATACCACTTACAAAATCCTCCAAAGAAAATAAAGCTTATAAATGTTTATTTCCAGGCTCCCCACCAAAGAAAAAGTATAAAAGTATATGTATATCTATTGCAGAGCATAGAGGTAAAACGGTTGTGAAACATACATCCAAAAGAAAATCATATATTTTCTTACATCATCTCCTTTAAGGTCACAATAATGTTACTATTGTCGTGGAAAACAAGACGAACAGTGCTCAATTTATCATTAGACCAAAATCAACAAAAGAAGCATGCATTGAAGCAGATTAGGATAGAGTATTAGTATTTAAAATGATATGACATAATTGCCATGTTTGTCACATATAGATCGAACCCAAAAAAAAGGTACAACTCTAACTAGAATGAATCTTTCAAAACAATTAATAACACTATAATTAGTGACCAAGTACATGGCTAGAAATAATTTACAGATTACTCATCCGGATATCAATTTTCCTCAGTCTCCCTCGAAAACATATAGCCTATCTAAAGCTTATCTAATTGCCACCTTTCTTTCTTCTGACAACAGATATTATAAGCTGACCTTTTAACAGCAGCAACAGAGCTCATAACTGCAGAATTGAACTTGAAAGTCATGAAGCAACGAAGCATAGGCCTCAGTTAAAATACCCCAAAAATGTTATTCTGAAGGTTTGAACCTATTAGAATCAGTGCAATCAATGTTGGAACATGATGGATTGTTCTTTTTCTTTCTGTGAAGCTTTGCAAGCTCTGAATTCATTTTCTCAACATCTTCATTTTAGCACTCTCTATTCTAGAGTAATTTTGTTAGAAACTCACCCGGACAGGGTTAGGGTTTGGATCAGGGCTAGGCTAGGGAAAATTATTTTGAGTATCCGAGTAGAAACCAAAAGAACAATAGATCTATTGCTTAAATATTGGTATAAAATTACAACTATATAACAACATTTGATATGAAACCACCAAGTAAGATAGAAGAATATAGATCTACACAAGTATTGATAAATCTACTGACTCAATGTTAGATCTATAAGTTTTTTTTTAACTTTTAGGTCTTATATTACAAGATATGAGACCTAAAATATATTAATGACCTTGATAATTACTAATCAAAATCCAGCGATGAAGGAAGTAGACGCAAGATTTCAAAATAAGAAAACCATAGTTACCATAACTTTGTTTATCTAACTTAATTTGGAAAGACCCATAGGCCTTGAGGGTTGAAACGAGCTCTGATACCATATGTAATTCCCCCCTCCAATTAACAAATATCGATACATAAATTATTCAAAGGAAATTATCAAGTCAAATAAACATTGTTGTCCAACAAGGGAAATTTTAATAAAATTCTTAACTTACAGGAGCAGCAGTGAGGTACTTACCTATGGTGAAGAAAACCAACATACATGTAAGTCTAGTGACTTTAGGAGTGTAGTGTTACCTTTATCTTTGATCTAGAAATGTAACAATGAAATGGGGGACAACTCTCCACCCAACTGTAGACCTTGCTACTTTAATTTTGAGCAGCAGGTCACCCTCAAGCACTCAATCCATTACTATGTCAGTGATTCTTTAGCCTTGTCCTCTCTATAGCTCGGCCAAAAGAAAGACGTCATTTTCTCCTTCTTTCCCCTCCTTAAATAGAATCCAAGAACTTGATCCTTGGGATCCACTTGAATTATTTATTATATTTTTAGGGTTTTCCATAGATTGTCGTTACTTATTTTACCATTTTCTTTTATTACCCAATTATTTATTAATAAGTACTTATTATACTTCCTTATTATTATTTATTTATTCATTATTTATTTATTTATTCATTTAATAATAATAATAAGATGGGGATGATCCCCTTAGGATAATTATTATTATTATTTATTTATGTATTTAATAATACTATGGGGATGATCCCTTTAGGATAATGATGACACTTATTTATTATTATTATTGTTTATTTAATTAGATAATAATAATAATAATAATAATAATAATAATAATATGGGGCATGACGGTTCCAGGGTGCAAACTCTCTTGGGCCCTAGATGTCGTTTTCCCTCTTCTAGATTACCTAGTTCAAGGATCAAGATGGACTAGGATCAAAACCCTAAGGTGCAACCTCTCTTGGGTCTTAGCTCTTTGAACCCTAGCAAGAGACTAGTTCTCTTAATGGCTTAACCAAAACTTGGACAAACAAAAGTGTAGAAGGAGAGAAACCCTTATGTCTCCTTCCTAGGGTTTACTAGAACAAAGTAACACGCAACAAGATAGTAATTATCACATTATATCATGAGAAAACACATTAACTTAAAAAAAATTACTTACTCATTCAAGTCACTATGCCAAGAAAACCCTAGTTGAAAAAAGATATCATCCAAGAAATGCAAGCATCCACAAAATAATCCTTCTCCAAGAGGTGCGCACTAGATCCAAGAAGCCAAAGAGAGTAGAGCGAAAAATTTTAGAGCTCTCACTCACAAGTGTGAGGAGAGAAGTGACGATGAAAATGATTTGAAGTGTTAGCCTTATTTATATAAGGTAAACCCTAGCACTTTGTCCACGTAACTGAGTAAAATGTCAACAACATATGCTAGAAGTGGGGCCAACCCCTCAAAATAGCCTCTACAAAAGCTAAAACATGAAAATAATACAATATGTGGTCACATGTGTGGTGACGCCAAGCCCTCAAGGGCATGGAGAAGGCCTCCAAAGGCCATGTGTCATCATCTATGAGTGAAAGCAACGAAAAACCACTATCAAGTGCCTTGTCACCTCATGTGGTGTCTAAGTGACAACAAGCCCCATCATCTCCATCAAACTCTAGCATGACATCGTCATCTAAATGCCCAGCGTCCAAGGTGTAAAGAATGGCATCCTTTTTATTGTCCTCTTATCATATTTGCAAGTCCCCTTTATAATGTTTCAAGCTATAGCATCATTGCTTGGAACTGGCGCGAACACAGAAAGGGTAGAGCTCAAGTATGAACTGGATTTTAAGAGTCCTTTGTTATTTTCTCTTTCTTTCTTTAGAATTATTCTTTTTTTAATATTCTTTTGCTAGCAGCTACAATCAACCTCTAGGCCTTGTTACCCCCCCCCAGCTTAAGGGTAAGTAAGGAGATGGTGTCTTGAGGCTCGCAATTAGCAGACATGGAGTGTCGAGAGACAGGTGACCAGTTGAGCCCACATTGAGCAAACAAAGCCCCTCCTCTCCACCACACATCACCATTCATCATCAACATCATAGTAGCATCTTCCTTGCCAGCTTGGTCCATAGAGCACAACAGGTTTTGCTTCATGAGGTAATAAGTCGGGTCTCGTGGTAAGTGTCACTTTAATATTTGAAGCATTTGAGCATGTTGCAAAGGGTCTTCTCTTGATTATGGAACGTTTTCTTGGAAATTATACCTTTTGCCTTATTTCACCTTGGTGGTTTACATGGTGTCCTAGTAAGTTGGTCACCCTCGGGAAAAGGGTTACTACTGGGGCATCTCCTTGAAGGGTCATCGTACCATACATGCTCATACTTACCACTTTCAACACCTCTTCCCCTATGTTTCTTCATGTTTTGGGTTTTTGGGTTCATTGACCCCAAGAAGGGCTTGTACCTCATTTAATGGGGAGAAGAAATTGAAGGCCCATAGGTGTTGTAGCACTGTAAAACCATAATCTATCCTTCTAGATGCTCGCCATAAGGTCCTGAGAGCAATGAAACGCTTCTCCATAAAAATGAAGGACCTTTAAAAGAAGATAAATAAAAATGTCTCGCTTGATGAGGGAATGCATTGTGGTGTCCTTTAATTTCCAGTGCATATGGCACTCCATCTGTTCTAACTTCAAGTGGCATTGCGGTGGTCTTTTACTTCCCATTGCACATAGCACTCAATGTTCGGACCATAAAAAAAGGAAAACAAAGGGATGCAACACAACATCCACAAAGGCACCCATAAATGAGACAATATGAGCCCTTGATATGCTAGGAGCCCCATGCTCAAGAGTACTTCCCCCAATCCAGCTCATACTCATTACATGGTCTAGAGAGGGTCTTCTTGGGAAACATTCCTCAACTAGGGGATTATCCTACCTAATAGGGCACCATGACACCCCTCCCATACCTAAATTGCATGATTTGTGTGACTTGTGGACCCTTGAGCACATATTTGCTTGTCTTTGCAGGACCTTTCCTGGTGAAAGCTATTTCATGGATGGACTAAGCCACTTGAACCTTCATAGGGGCTTGAAAGTTCATTGGATGGATGATGCACCCCACACATTGGAGGCCTAGGATGATGAACATTACACCTTGGAAGACTTCCATAGCACATGAACGAGGCTCGAGATGATGAGGAAGGGATTACGTCACCCTCCTATGCCAAAACATCTCTCTTGGGGAGCTTGACATCACACATTTGGGAGGGAATTTGGCCATTTTAGTGCACTTGGTGGTGTTCTAGGCTTGAAGCCCCACCTTCTTGCTTGATATGGGGATGACATGGCACATTTCTAACATGATGCCCTAGCCTTTGGAGGCTTATCTTCACACGTGCTACCTTGGAGAAGAGTTGTATGGGCTTATGTCCCATCATTTTGTTATTTTTGGTCATTTTGTATCCTATGTGGGAAAAACGAGCAAAACGATTTGCTAATTATACATTGTAACTTTTGGTTATGACCTAAAATTAGGGTTTTAATGTAAAAGTGGACAAATGTGGACAAACAAGACTTGGTTTTTCCTCATATAAATATGAGACAAGTCATTTTCATTTTCATATATCTCATCACTTGATAATGATACTTCTTGGATTGAAATTTCGGCCATCTTGGACAATTCGCTATCTCTTTTTCTTGTCAAAATGGATGCAACTCTTGTCTATTGGAGCAATAAAAGCTAGCAACTTCTCTTGATGGTGTTTCTTTGGCAAGTTGTTGACTATTCTTGGTAGTAAAGGGTTTATGCATGCTATCTCTTGGATTTGGTGAGTAATTTCTGCAATTTATTGTTGTTTTGCTTGTTTAAATTCAAGAAAAACATCTTAAACCCTAGGAGGAGTAAAAGGGCTTACACCCTCCACCAAAGTTTACTTCTTCTTTGTTATTGAAGGGCTATCATGCTTGCAACAAGAAGTAAGAGGGTTTACACCCTTGTTGCAAGGCTTAGCTAGGTTTTGTTTTTCTCTAAGAAGTATAAGGGCTTACACCCCTAGAGAAACTTTAAACCCTAGTTCAACTTGGATTCCACACTAGAAGATTTGGAAGGATTCTCGTTGGGTGTTATAAGGGTTTAACTCCCAAAAAAAATATTCTTCCTCTTCAATTATTTTGCCTTCCAAGGAAGAGACTCCACTCACCCAATAACAAGGCATTAATCTTTGCATTGGAGATTGTTAATTGTTGCATTGGTAAACATGAAAATTGAGATTTTTGAATTGTTCAAGTTGGATTTGAATTTTGCATGCTTTAAATTATCTTATGTTCCAAGGGCATCTTGATTGGACAAGTGGTTAGTTTGTTGTAATAAATATTGAGCTACAACCATTATGGCTACAGTAAACTCTCTTTCTCAACAAGTTTTCTTCACTTTTGACAGCTGAAATTTGCATGTAAGCAGTGAATTTTGATATGCTTTTCAAGAGTTATTGATTGGGTGGCTTACTTGTTGATTTTGTTGGTTAAAAGTTGTTATTGTAGCAATAATAAGCTATAGCCATAAGGTTGTCATAATATTTTGTTGATAATTCATTCTTACAGCCTTCTTTTGTCATCTAATTCATTGTTTTAAGCATTGGAATATTATCTCTAAGTGCATGCTAATTTGTCCAATATTATATGTTGGTTAGATGATGTAATTTGTAGTTGTTATAACTTTGTCATTGTTGATAAATAATTGTTTACTGCTGCAATTATGGGATAGCAAGGTTTCTTATTGATTCCCCTCTTTTCCTGAGGCTTATATCATCATATATTGTCTTGGTTTGGCTTGTCTAACATTGTTTTGCAGTTACACAAAGTTGGCAACATTTTTCTTGACCTATACCCATCCTCCATCAAGTCTCAAGACCCTTCAGTCATGACCTATAGGGGTGGTTCCTTTAGCACTTGGCCTTCTCCCTTATAATCCCCTAAGGGTCACCCGAGAAGCCTCCCTTGTGTTGGACTTGTCCATCACTAAAACGAGGGGGATATCTATTGAAGTGACAGTGATAGGTGTCCCCAGTTGTGTCACACACTTGTTGCTTGGTTTGGGCTTTGCCCAAACTACAAACTATGTTATAACAGGCCTTTAACCCCTCTTCTCATGAGAGAATGAACCATTACCCATTGACGAAGTTTAGTACACTGTGACAGGGTCCAAGATGGTAAGTGTTAAGTATGTCGTGGAAACTGAATGTTACCATTGAAAGGCCCCCCTAGTAGTACCCCTTTTTCTTGGGGGTGACAACACGAGACTAGGACACAAATGTTGGCCACCAAGGTGAAACAAGGAAACAAATATAACTTCTTGAGCTTATGATCCATTATCCAACTTCAACCAATGGCCCTCATTCACATACCTAGTATATTAAGCACAACACCTTATATGAAGAAAGGACTAACATACCTCATGGTGACGCTAGCTTAACACGTCCTATACAATGTGTGACTCGATGTGATGAGCTTGGTTGATATGAAGTAGAAGAGACAATCTGAGGGGGTTGTTGGGTTGTCATGGGTGGACATGATGATGATGATCATCAATGGGATCACTGTCTTCATTGTGGTCCATAAGACATGATCTCCAGTAACCCCTAGGCTGGGGGGTAACAATTGTTATATGCATTTGGCATCTTTGTGGGTCCCATCCTCACAATCTTCATTTTCCATGGATGTTAAGTAACTAGCAATCTTCTCTGCATACATGTTATGATCTTCTCCACATGTAATAGTTCTATTATAGAATTACTACCAAAGAGATCCCTTTCTAAGAAAACATAATTACAAAGCTATACAAAATTTCGAGGAATCCCTCAAGTTGCAACAATCCTAATGCACATGTATATTATATCGATATCTAATGAAATATATGCTACATTAAGTTGCCAATGTACATGGGGACAAGTGCAGGTATGGCGCTTTTGAAACAGGGGATGGGTATGTCTCAGATATATATATACAATTTGATATATATGAACACAAAAAAAAATTAAAAAACAGATTGAAATTTCTAGATATCGACAATGATTCATATTCATTTTCAAATGAAATTCATCGTTCAAATTATATTTCACCCAAACTCAACTTCATAATTAAACATTTGTCATTCAATGATTCATCAATTGACAATTTGACCTCCATTATTTAGAAGTCTCATTCAACATTGAACACTCTTATAATGATTAGAAAAACAATAAACTTGAACATTCTCAATATCTCCGCATATTTCCACAACGGATAGAGAAGATTCGATGAAGCCTTGGTAGAAAAGTTTGAAAGAAGATTTCAAGAGGAAGAAGAGAAATCTGAAAATGAAATTTCAATATTAGAAATTGCTTAAAATGCTGAGAATATACCCTTACAATGGAAGATTTGAACACCAAAAGCAACTTTCCAGTTCACCAGTTTATTGCTATCCACAAACTTGGAGTGAGAAAAATGGCACCCGAATCCATAACTTTCTTCTTCATCACTACTTCACTGTTTCTCCCTTCAATCTGAAGTGTGTTCTTGTGCTTTCGAGTTCATCAGTGTTTGTGAAGTGATGGGTTAGGATTTTGGAGGAAGCCACTTTTTTTTTTCCCTTTTTTGGTAATTTTTGCTTAAAAAAAATTCAGTGCAAAAGTCACCCTCGGAGAACCAAATTTCAAGGTTCGAGCACCCAAATTGGGGTATGTCCCTGTTTTTTGGCAAGAGCTACCATGCCAACCCGTTTTTTGGCCAGGAAGTAGCATACCAACCCAAATGGCATGGTTGCTCCGGGGTACTTCCGGGTGCATAACCACTCGTAAACCAGGTACAGGTTATGCATATCCATACCTTGTGCATGCACGCAAGGGGTGGGTTTGTAACCCTTGACAACTTAGATGCTACATTTTCAATACATACACACACCCAATATCGCACGAGAACTCGTACCCACCCTTGGAGGACATCGTTTGTGTTTCCCTATCCAAACGGGCTAGAGGGGGAAGTCCCCACATGGAAGAGTACGTTCCCCAATGCATGGGAGACTTCCCTTGTTCCATAGATGTTCCCAAAAAAAAACAGGGAGGTTTAGGAGACATCCCTTAATGGTTTTAGGGATGCCCCCTATCCAAACTAGCGCCCATGTGGCACCAATTTTTCAAGAAAAATATTCACTCATTGATTCGACATGTATACCATGAAAAATATTATCTATGCAATGCATGTCAGGATACTTCGTAATATGCTTTTGCAATAGGTGATAATCACAACAACAGTTTTATCTTTTAACCCATGCTTGATCGGATCTTGTAACCCTATATCTACTATTTTTTCAGGGTTTTAATATATAAGGAGACGAGCGCTTCCAAACCTATAATATAAAGAATTGCCACTTCTGATGAGTTATATCATAGTAGAATGTTCTAAAATCTTTTTCTTTTGAACTTAATACTTTATAGTATTTTAATTTTTAAAAACTATATTTTTACCGTCTCCCCTGCACATTCCCTGGAAATTTGAGGTACCTTCAAGTGGTCCTAAAACTGGTCTCCTCGTCCTTCATCCCCAAAACTCGGTGCAACATAGATATGTCCATACAAAAATTTCATTATATTTAAACATTAAAAGAAAAAGAACACAAACCAGCATCTTAAGTCGATTTAAATTCCCAACAGTAAAGAACCAACATTCTAACACATGAAAAGAATAACAGACGTGAAAATTTATTTTTTAAAAAATAAATAAAAATAAAAAGACATCATTTTTAAAATCCCTTCAACCCATCCAGAAAGTAAAATGAATGTAATAAATCAGGAACAAGAAACCGAACCTGACTCATATATCCCATGTCTGAAAGAGGTATTCCAACCTGTGTCTCACCCTAACACATCTGTATGGCAATACACCCTATTGTGCCCATCTTTGCTCTGTCAAATCATCTTCCCCCCAGATTACCTTATTAATTCCCATAAAATAAAATCTTAAACAGACAAAAAGGCTCAGAATGAAGACAGGAGTAAAACCTTTACCAAACAACCCAGGCATTACCTCAGCTCTCCCTTGTCCATATTATTTCAACAATGAATTCTCGCTCAATATGAATTCTTGTAGAATACAGTTAAGGTTAGCAAAATGGAAAATGTTAAAAGGTTCTCATGGCAACGTCCAATTAAACATCAACTGTTTTCTTGGATATTATGGAAAGGTGTTTTGAATTCTCAGAAGAATAGGACAAATATAATCTTGTCTTCCAAATACCATAGCAACAACTTGAGGCAAAACAACAAAATGGCTGAATCTGTTGCCCTGCTAACTACCTAATAATTTGTTTGCATGCAACAGGTAAACTGGCTGTAGCCTGCACCCATGAACAATTTAACTTGATTTCGTTGGCAAAAATGAGTTCCACTGCAAAGCACTGTCCTGGTATAGTATATATATCATAGCGCTAAAATCAAGTAAAACCCCCATACAAAGGGGAGTTGCAGGAAGCTACAACCATACACACTAAAATGGATGAAACCCAATAGGGTAGGCTCTCTGGCAATTTAGTACACTATTTTATCCTGTGTGTCAGACTGTGATGCTTTCAGTATCTTGTCACCTGCTGCTTGTAACTTTGTTTTTTCTCAGACTAGAAAGCTCTTCTATTAGTTTTCTTTCCTCATTGCTTAGATGCTTTGGAATTTCTACCTGCACACGCACTAACTGATCTCCTCGAATATTTGGCTTTCCAAGGAATGGAACACCTTTTTTTGCCATCACCAAGGTTGTACTAGGTTGAGTTCCAGCAGGGATTTTCAGATCAACCATGCCATCTACTGTTGGCACCTTAATGGTTGTCCCAAGAATGGCATCTACATAGGAAACCTTGCATGTTATCAAAATATTTGATCCATCACGCTTCAACACAGGATCGGAAAGCACCTCAATAAAAACATATAGATCTCCAGGTGGGCCACCTCGTCTGCCTGCATTTCCTTCAGACCGAACACGGAGCCGACTTCCTGAATCTACCCCAGGTGGAACTTTTAAGCTGATTTTCTTTGTCCGTCTAACAAGTCCATCTCCACGACATGTAGTGCATGGTGTTGAGGACTCCCCAGACCCTTCACAAGCCGGACAAGTTGATACTTGTCGGAATTCACCTAGTGGAGTTCGTGTTGCATTAATCACCTGCCCTTGACCCCTGCATGTACCACAAGTGGTTGGTACAGTTCCTGGCTTGGCGCCAGACCCGTCACATGTATTGCAATTCTCAAGGCGAGTTATCTCTATGTCTTTGTCAATCCCAAAAACTGCTTCCTTAAACTTCAGGACTAAATTATATCGCTCATCATCACCTTGCATTGGCCTGTTCCGACTTGCTCTGCTGCCACCCATACCTCCTAGGCCTCCCATGCCCTCAAATAATGACTCAAAAAGATCAAATGGATTACTGAAATCCTGCAAAATGATATCTTATCAAGAGCAGAATATTATCCATTCCCTTGCTCTCATATAGATATATATGAGAAAGAGATTTTATGCACTTCAGTAAGATTTAAATTTTATCTTGAAGGAAAGTTCTTAGAACTCCTTGTACAACTAATATTTATCAGGTGTCTATAAAACTAGGAAATTTCAAATTCCCAAAACACTTCTGAAATTGACCGATGTCATCTGGACCACTACAGGATAAACTTACCCCAGTTCCCTGAGCTGCACCCTTGACCCCAGCTTCTCCATATCTGTCATACAGCAACCGTTTCTCCTCATCAGACAATACCTACAAGAAAATATGCATTTCTCAATTTCCAAAATTGAAAATTATCAGTTAATGTCTATATAAAGTTTAAACAATGTTCTGCTGTCAACTATGTAATAAATTATAAGCATTCTCCCTGAATACCTCATAAGCATTGCTGATTTCTTTGAATTTCTGTTCTGCCCCAGGTTCTCTGCAATTACATAAGCAAAAAATCCCATAATTTTTATATTCTCAGATTAAACCGCAATGGAAAATTACAAATGGACATTAATTTCACTTCAACTACTATTGAATTTTAAAATGCGAGTGAACATTCAAATCAGAACTTCATGCATGAAGGCTGTGTGAAGAAGTAACTCTTAACAATTCTCCATATTCGTACTCTATCATAATCATGAAAATAGTCAGCTAAGGTGATTATTTGACAGAGAACACATACAGATTACCTTCTGCTGCATTCTAAACTACATGGTTAATTGCAACAAAATCCAGTAAGGTCATAATTGTAAAAGTCATTGTATGTAATGTCCAGGTTCTAGAATTGTGTCCACATTCGATACCAGTGTTGCATCAAAAATATTTGGAGAGAAGAAAAAAAATTCAAGCTTGATACTAAAAGGCAGCTAGTCCTAGTAGATACCTGGAGAATCTCAAAAGCACTATATGCGAAACAAGTATTTTGAATTTCCAACTTCAAACACTAAAGCTTTTTAATTTTCTTATTTATTGCATGGATTTTATTGATAATGAAGTTAGCTTAGAATAGCTTTGCACTATCCATAATGAGATGTACACTTCGATTTCTGAAATATTTTCCATCATCACATGATTCCCACCTTAACCCATTTCACAGTCTGATCTGTGCACTTAATCTGATATCCAAAACCTAATTTTCCATGTGTACCTGCCATCCTCTATGGGATAAAGAGGACCCTAGTTCTTGTTATTGCAATGTTACCCATATATGATGATTGTTAGTGGAACAATATCCAGATCGGAAACATATCTGAGAGGATCTAAAGAGAGGGAAATGATCCAGTGACAAGAGATGAATGTCATATTCCTGATCTTAATTCCCAAAAGCTAAGAAGGAATTAGAATTTAAAACATTTTCTGCCTTGCACATTGATTTTGAAAATAATTGCAAAAAGATTGAGGACTCTCTAACCAGACTTTATTTTTTAGGAGCACAGAGATTTTCTAAGGGTAGACAACTTTTAGATAGAATCATCACAGCCCGTGAATGAATTCACTTAGCTAATTTTTGAAAACAAAAACATGTTTATCGAAACAGATTTGTCTAAGGCTTATGATAAAGTTGATTGATCTTAACAAGTTTGGATAAAGAGTTGATTGGATTAAATGGTGGCACATCGCATTCCTAGACTCTTATTTGGTCCCAGTCAGTGGCTGACCCACTAATTATTCTAAATAGGGTAGGGGTTGACACAGGTTTTCCCTCTCCAACGTTATCTAATTTTTTTATTGTAGAATGTTTAAGAATAATACTTACAACTGGGAAGAATGGAAAGGGAAAAAATTGGGAAGGTATCAAGGACATAAAGGATATCTCATCAACGTATCTTCGGTATGTGGATGATTGTAATACCCAGTTTTGATTCCCAAATCAGTATTGTGTGTGTATATGATGAATGGCTAAAAGCTGGATGATGTAATATGTATGATTGTGCATTAAATGATTAAAAAATATACATCATGGGCTGCATAAGGAGGAAAAAAATTGGGGGGCTATGACTCCACAAGAGGGGAAAGAAAGGGGATTTAGGGAGCAAAAGAAAAATAAAATTATTTTATTAATAAGCCTAAGTCCTTAACCTAGCTTAATTAGTATTCCTTAATCCTTGGGATTAGTGATAAGAGAGGAAAAAGAGTGTACTTTCCGTGAACGTGTGTGGTTTCCCACTTACATGCAATTTTACCTATCCCTTTTTCAGCCATGCAGGGGAGACAGAGTTCGAAGGTTTGGGGGAGAGTTTGAATTCTTAGGGGTTTGAACTTTGAAGTACTAGGGGTTCAAGTGACTAACCTGTTTGAACTACCACTCCGGTTCGAATCTTCATGTTGTTCGAGTTATCATTCCGAGGCGGAATTCGAGTTATCAAATTTGGGAGAGCTCAAATTGCCATCCTGTTGGGAAATTAGAGAGAGTTACTCCATGAGCTAGAACAACCATAGACATAGTATAAACAAGTTATGGAAAACTACAACCATGAATTATGAGAGAATTGTGACTATATGGAAGGATAATCGTTGCCATTGAGGAACTTTGTTACAGCTGAAAATCCCTATAATCCCAGCAGTGAGATTTCTTGGCCAACATGTGTTGGAGCCCTGGAGGGAAGTGGGATAGGCTAAGGGACTGCTGAGCAAAGAAGGGGATCCCATTCCTTGGGTTGTGCAGGCTGATGGGGAAAAAGGGTTGTGGATTGGGATTGTTGTAGGTGTAAATCTTAACTATGAACCTGGGAATTGGGTTGTGAGAAGAGAATTAGAGCCAGCTATAGGAGAAGTCCACCCTTGTGGATTCATAGCCTTGGCTCGGGGGTGGACTCTGTTGCAAGGAGAATTGATGCAGTAGGCAGCCTATGGTTGGGTGGAACATCCTTCTTTTACAGCCAATTGGTGGAAATTTTCCAAACAAATAAGTGTTCATGAATGTACTTGTAAATTGTGTTGAATTAATGCTATTTATGTCATGGATTTTATTACTTTCTGGTTTGTTCAATCCTATTTGCATGTGTAAGCCTGCAATTATAATTTATGGTGCCATTGTGATTGAATGATTAATTATTCTTGCATAAGTCTGCATTGTCATGCATG
Source organism: Picea engelmannii (assembly GCA_009831015.1). NCBI lineage: Eukaryota > Viridiplantae > Streptophyta > Pinopsida > Pinales > Pinaceae > Picea > Picea engelmannii. The sequence continues at coordinate 51,317 of ML825399.1, read as the reverse complement.
CATTTGTTAATTAATTAATAGCAGGACAGTGAGTAAAGGTATCAAAGAAACAAATTTGGAGTGAAATTGGTGGTTTCAAGAAGAACCCCATAACCTCAAAGTGCACAGAGGGTACTGGGTACATTAGATTATACCTTCACAGGATTTGTACTTGTGCAAAGCCCCATCACAAGTTACTAAATCTTGTGTAATTATGGAAAATCCTACACCTTAGTAAGAAATTCCCTCGTTTTAGTGATAGAAGAGGTACACCACAGGGGAGGCTTCCTCAGCGACCTCAAGGGATCAAAGTAGCAAGTATAGTAGCCAAGCCTACCGCCCCCTCTCTTGATCACCTAAAGATTAGTCTAGCTCTAGTAAAAGAAGAAAGAATTTGTTTGAGTACCTACCCAGAACAAGAACACTTTATAGCATATATGTAATGATTTCCAAGTTCAAACATGCAATTAGTACTTCTTTAAAGCACTATGCAATTGAGTTGCAATGGCTGGTACAAATTTGCAGCATTGCACCAGTCTTATAACAGCAATATAAATTTGTAACAACAGCAACAAATGTAGCTTAGAATTTCAACAATTGACCAAGAAAATTAAGCATGCATCACATGGAATATTATCCAATTGTTCAAGAGAAATTGTGAGCAAGCTAAACCACATTTTCAAGAGTGTATGCAGCAAATTAAAGTATTATCAGATGGCTGTAGTAAACTTTAGCAACAGCAACAAGTTTATTAGCAAGTTAGTGAGTGTTAGTGTTAGCAAAATTATTAGAGAAAGAGAGTTGAAGGAGAGTGTTTGTTGATCAATTTCACCACAAGAGAGATATGTACCCAATGCCTTAGGGCTATGGAGTCTTTACAACAGCAAATGCAACAATACTTGAAGATTAAACTAGTAAAACCAAGAGGTAGGGTTTAAACTCTAAGGTGCTAGCACATTAGGGCCTTAGGGTTTAAACCTTAAAGAGAGGGATTGCTAGAGTGCAAGCACATTTGGGCTCTAGCAACCTTTTCACCCTTCTTAATGCTTTAGCTAGGTCAAAATCAAATGTCTAGGGCTAAAATCCTAAAGTGCTAGCACTTTAGGGCTTTAGGAGTCTAACCCTAGCAAGGATTCCATCACAAGTTTTGGATAAAATTAACCTTGTGAGAGGAGGAAGCACTTATGCTCCTCTCTTAAGGTTTCACCAAGAAAGATGTCTAGCATGAAAAAGTGAAATTACCATGAAACATTAATAGCATGAAAGATAAAATTGCAGAAATTTCACTTACTTCACCAAGCTACCAAGAGATAAAACCCTAATTGCAGAAATTCCATCCAAAAATCAGCAAAAGCATCCACAATTTGACCCTCCAAGCAAGGCGCATAAGTAGAAGAATTAGATAACCCAAGAGAGGGCGAAAATTTCAGACTTAATATCTCTCAAGTGAGAGTTGTGTTGATGAAAAATGAAATGTGAGGGTGGCCTTTTTATATGAGGCAACCCTAAACCAATTTGTCCACATAAATTTGTCAACTACAAATTAGAAGAGAGTCGACCCCTTCATCTTCCTCTACAATATGCCAAAATGAAAAATACATAAAGCAAAACCCTAAAAAGGGTGACATCATGCCCTAGAAGGGTAATATAGTGCCCAAAAGTGTGACATCAAGCCTCAATAAGGGAGACGTTAGGCCTCCAAAGGCCATAAAGAATGCTCCAATGTGTAGAGGTGTGAAGCAAAGTGTTTCCTCGTGCCAAATCATTTGCGAAACCACATCATCTATCAAACCCTAGCCTCCAATGTGACATCAAGGACTAGAGGGTGACGTCATAGGCCTCCAAAGGCCACGTCCAAGTGCAAGAGGGGTGCAATATCGTCCTCCAGCGATGCCAAGGTACCTCCAAAGGCAATGTCCTCCAGCGATGCCAAGGTACCTCCAAAGGCAATGTCCTCCATCCTCTGTGCACAAATGCTTCGAGTGGCTTTGCCCAGCCTATGGGCTTCTCAGACCATGTATGTGGCATATTGACAAAAACTACTCAAACCAAGCCTATCTGTTCATCGTCCAAGGTTTCAAGGATGTGAGAGCCACTATCTGAGGGTGTTGAGCCACGAGATGACTCACTTCTCTCTATCACACGTGTCAAAGTCCTGCAATAAGGCACAACATATCGGGCACAACCCAAAACGTCCCTCAAAGAACCATGTTAGGGCCATTTAAAACAAAGCAAAATACAAGACAAAGTAAACCAATGTCCATAAGACATGTTAGTCCTTAAATCGTGCAAAGTAAGTTGATGCTTAAGATACAAGCCATGTAAACAATTCGCCCCAATATCCCCTTCAAGTATCACACAAGCCAAAGACCTTGTGAGGGTTATCAAGTTTAAGTATGGGAGGGCCTTCATCCAACCCTATTAGGTGTGACACCTAGATAGGAAATAATTATAAATAACCCAGGTAGAGGGATAGGTCTCAAGAGTGACAAGGGAAAGTAAAAACCCATCAAGAGTAAGTGTGAAGATGTTATGTTTTAAGGCTTCCTTCATGGCTTATGGTGTCCATCTCTATGAGTGCTTTTGTTGAGGGTGTGCTTGCTCTTGAGTTACCTAATATTTGTGTTCCACCTTTTTCCAAACCCTTTCATTAGCCATCTTTCCAATCCCTTCTTTCATTTAGAATTTGCTTTGATGGTCCCCTTTGTAGGTTTCCCAACTTTAGAATTACTTTTTGGGACCGGAGCAAGCACTGAATGAGTAGAGCTCAAGTTGGACCGGATTTTGGTGGTCCATATTTGCTATGTTCACTTTCTTTTTAGCATTAGTTTCTTATTCTTTTATAGTAGCTGCAATCTACCTTCTAGTCGTCAGCCCCTTTCTCATGAGAGTATGGGCTATGGCCGAAGTTTAGGATATGTGAAAGGTTTTATGATAGAAAATGTTAAGTATGGTCGAGAGAAAAACGTTACCCTTGGGAGGGCCCCCTAGTATTAACCCTTTTCCCTGGGTAGTGACAACATGGGACTAGGGCACAAAATCTTACCACCAAGGTGAAACAAGGAAACCAAGACAATTTCTCAAGCAAGTGATCCATTATCCAATTTCAACCAATCATCCTTGTCCACATGCCCAATAATTAAACACAACACCATACATAAAAAAGGGACTAACCATACCTCATGGTGATGCTAGCTTACCATGCCCCATACCTCATGGTGACGCTAGCTTACCATGCCCCATACCCTGGGTTGCTTGAATGTGATGAGCCTTGGTTGATCTGTGCTGGGAGGCAAATCAAGGGGGTTGTTGGGCTACCATCTTTGGACATGTTGATCATCATCATCATGGTGTAGATCATGTTCTCCATTGCAGGCCTCAAGACATGATCTCCTCCAGTTACCCCTAGGCATGGGGAGGTAATACCTTCCTAATGCTTGATGGGAAACAATTAAGGGATCAAAGGAGATAAGGAAATATTAGAATGTTATATAGAAGCATCAAAAACCATAAATCTATTTCTTTCATTCCTAACTATCCCTTGTTTATTTAATCAAAAACATGTGAACTATTTGGTTTTGTCAAGAGTAAATTTTGAAGTCATCATTTGGGAGGTCAATTGGTAGTGGGTAACATTGGTTGATCAGGAAGAAGTTCTCAGTAAAGTTAAGGCCAAGATAGAGAAGCAAAGTCACAAATGTCTTAAAATTCCATCTCCTTATCAACCCTTTGCTAACAAAGCAAAGAAGTCAGCCCAAAATATTCCTTGTAATGCCTCACTGTGACAAAGTATTTACCCAACATCTAATTACCTTTCATTAGCTAAGGAGATTACAAGGAGAGAACTCAACACTAAAGAATATCTCCTTATCAATCCTTAGCTAACAAAGAGCTAATGAAGTAAAGCCTCCATATATACCCTTATAAACCCTTAGCTAGCGAAAAGGTATCAATTTGACATCAACCCAAGACAAATTCACTGGTTTTGCTCATTTCTATTAACAATTTCAAGTTAGGAATTCTTAGTATTATTAGCTCCAACACATGCATTGAATAATATCAAAAGATTGATCAGAGACATGTTTCTAGCAAGGATATCTATGTCACCAAATCTTCCCCCCTCCTCCCTATATCCTCCAATAAGTGTTTCAAATCCAAGTCCTTCTTGGATTAATATCAGATCCTTCATGATTTGTACGTGGAGGGGATATGGCACAAACCCATATAGGTTCCATATGGGATATGTTCTCAATACATCCAAATGACAGATGCCCTTGTTCATATCCCCATAAAAATTTTAGTTGAACAAAAGTGAATTTCTTGTCAAAATGAAGATTATACTATCTTACCCTACGCTGTGGGGGTGCCCCCCCACCATGCTTCACTTCCAAAGCCTGATCCCAGAGAGAGTGTTCTTGTCAAAATGAAGATTATACTATCTTACCCTAAGTTGTGGGGGTGCCTCCCCCCCACCATGCTTCACTTGTGAAACCTGCTCCTAGAGGGAACGTTCAAGAAGTTCCCTTAGGACCGTGCTTCCTAAATGCTCCCTGCCCAAATAGGGAGAATCACTCCTTGAGAGCTCCCTAGGCACTCCCAGAACACTCCCAAAACATTCCCAAGACACTCCCAAGAGCTAAAAAACACTTCGAATTCTCTCGAAGTGATCCCGCGTCATGAGGGAAAAATTGAGTTTTTTTCGCTTGTGGGAACCAAGACAAGGTTCCAAAAGGTTGGTTTAGGGATGGTTAGGGTTCCTTCTTGAATTAAAACAGACACTCACTCCATTTTCTCTCATTTTAATCCTCATTTCACTCATCTTTGCTAGGGTTTTGAGTGGGTTACTTGCTAGTTGTTGAGGAATAAATTTGTGAGAGCTTGGAAGGGAGATTGAAGGCTTCCATTTGTGGGAGCTTGGAAAGGAGATTGAAGGATGCCATAGTTACATTCAACCATCATTAGAGAG
>ML825398.1:42968-67814 GCA_009831015.1 Picea engelmannii | reverse complement strand
ACTCAGGTATAAGAATTTGGTGAAACAATGGGTACCTAAGGAAATGCCTCCATTAGACACTGACTTTATTTTCAACAATAGGACATATCACATTGCAACATCCTCCCTCCATGGCCTGGGGCTATTTACCATGGATGGAATAACTGTAAAACACAATAAAGTAACTTAATTGATGGACTATGTAAGACCGTGTTATAATTATAACAATTGGATGCGACTGGTATGGTATATACAAAGTATGTGGAGATATGCACTCGCATAAAATTATATAAAACTATTAAACAATGATAAAAATAAGGGAGCGACTATCTATATTGATGGAAGGCCTAAGTATTCTGAAAATATCGCATGGTTTATAAACAACACATGACCCAGGACAACAAACAAGAAATTGAATTGCATATATGAGGGACGCGAAGAGAATTAGGTAGTCCTGTGCGCAATAAAAAAGATAGCTCCCGGGGAAGAGTTGTTAGTGGATTACCATTTGAATCAAATAGAAACACTGACTAATAGTGTACAACTACTTATGCAACACCTCTTTAAGAAAATTCTACTTATTGCATTATATGTATTTTTTTCATCTTTAACAATGTTTTAAATATTTCACGGTCCCAATTTTATCGTAGTGTGGGAGGTTGATCGTTGAGGTTGATTTTATTTGGGTGGATATTAGTTTTTTTTTTATAGTTAACCATTTTTTAAATATTTGGGGGTTCTAATTATATTATAATGTGGAAGGATGATCATGGAAAAGGGCTAGCCGCAGAACATGTAAATGATTATCAAATCCGACTTTCAATTTACATGAATTTTATTATTTTTTTATATAATTTTATTTCTGTGGAGATCATTTATTTAATTTGTTTATGTAACTAAAATAAAATTTATTTTAATGTTGAAATTATATGTAGTCGGTAGGCCATGTTGATCATGATTCCGCCGATGAGGAGGGGTTGTATTCATCCCCTGATCTGATGGTATTAATAAAAAGAAAGATCATTGAAGAAAACAAGGAACTTGATAGCTTGTTAGACCGTCCAAATCAAACTCTCGACATCCCAGAAAGAATCAATCTCCTTATGTCATAGATTAACACATATAAGGTAATAACAAGAATTTAAAGTGTTTTTTTTAATGTACTCATATGTTCAATTATGAAATTCTGGTTTTTAACTTTTACATTATCTCCCAATTTTTATTTTTATTTTTTATAAAGACATTTTTGGATCCTGTTCAACCTGGTGTTGGTAGTAGTGGTTCCATAGAGATGCCATAGAGTCATGAGATGGTCTTTTAGACAACTGCTAGAGTACTATTTACTTCTCCATATTCAACACCTAATTTAGATAGGAGCCATGACATGCATCGCCAACCATCCACACATCGGTCAGACTCTAGAGGTGGTGGAAGATATCAGGATGATGATGTGGTTGACATGGTTTTATTTCCTGGAGCTAGACGTGTGACCAACACGGGGACCCTTCCGTGCACATTTTTGGTCGACAATAATGAACTTCCATTAAAACAAATAAGACTCCCAGGTAGTTTTTCATATTTTAAATGTTTCATGTTGTCCATCTCATACACAAATCATCTAGATTATTATTTTTAAAATAATTATCATATATTTTTGTGTGTAGGAAACAACCATTTTTATAGGCACCTAGAGAGAAAGACCTTGTTTATTTTTGGGGAAACCTTATGCATGAGGCATATTTTCTATAATTTCGACCTCAAAAAAGAAATTATGGATTATCTCGAAGGCCTCTTTGGAGTAGACACGTTCAATAAAAAAACGATCACCTTTGCAGCAGGAGAATATTTAAAATACATGTGGGATGTTTCTAGAAGAAGCTTGGAATGCAACCCTAGGTATGAGCATCCTCCCTCGATTCCATAGAGAAACTGGAAAGCGATCATTGATCATGCAAAATAAAATATATTGAAAAAATTAGGAGAAAAAATAATTGGTACCCCAAGGTAAATTAGAATATTTTGATTCCAATACCTTTAATTTTCTTTAGATCTAAATAAAAGTGTGGTATATAACATACTTAAAATTTTTGATGATAGGTTGCCTAACACTTCAAAGGAAACCAAAGAAAGGATTTCTAAACATGGAAAACACAATCTAGGAGAGGTAGGCTACTCGAGGTTACAGTCGTGAATCATAAGTACCCAATAATATTAATAATATTATTTGTATCACCTTACAACTTTTAGTTTATTGTAGCCAAAAAAATAAAAATAAAAATCTCTTATGCAATGCAAGGCGACGACTTAAGAATTGAAACCATGGAGGAAGACCTCCAAATTGGTTACAAGTGTGTCTATAAAGCTGTGGTTGATCGTAGGAAAAGCATGGGGCAGACCCCAAGATCCAGTTTTTAGGATAAGGTAAATAAAAATCAGTCTACATTAACCTTTCATTACTTATAAAATATGTAAATGTTTGATAGTGTCCATAAATTTAATGTCTTACTTTGTTTTAATCAGGGGAGCAACAATATCAATGAAACCATTATCACTGGACAACAAAGCGTTGATAGTGCAACATGGCTAGAAGAACATGGTGCTCCATAGTAGCCCCATCCTAGTGGGGTGAAACCCCAAGATGTTCATGTGACTGAGACCCACAATGGTAATTAAATGGCTATATATTAATCATGTACTTAATAATTTCCTACTTATAGATTTCATACTTCTAATTTTTATTACTTATACATTTACGATTTTGTCCTTATAATTTTTTTTTGTTTCAATGGAAAAGAATGTCGTAGTTGAGCCTCCTCGACTTGAACATGATTAGGAGGACAGGGAATTCATTCCAACGGTGCCGACTAGTGGACCAACAAGTAAATAATTACATCGCAGAGGTTTTTTTAATATTAATCAACTACTTCAATGATATTTAAAAATTGACCATATAAAATTAATATTTTTTTTTTGTAGGTGATGGCCCCTCACAGTAGCCTCCATGTCATGGGTACGAGACCAAGCATGCTCGATGTGAAAGGATTGAATCAACATCATTTGCTGAAGAGCACCCAATAAACGAAGACATGGACATGGATGAATTACTTAAGAACTGGAAAACACAAAAGAAGACTAAAATAAATTGATGATGTATAATAATTTTATAAGACAGATAGATGTACATTATATAGCTAGTATATTTGTAACATATTTTGATTTTAAAATCTCATTTATATAAAAACAATTATGACATATGCCTTTGAATGAGAATATAGATTGGGTATTGGGGAATTGAGAGTGATGTGAGGAAGGGGGAGCGGCCATAGGAGCTTCCATATTCACGTGGTTGGCCTTGTTTAGTAGAGAAAAATTTATTGGAGCCATTTATTCTTGGAGAAAACCTCTCTCTATCCAATGGAGCAACAACATAGTCAATGTTGACTTCGTTGTTGCTCCTTCAAATCGAGGGAGGTTTGCTCCAAGATCAGACGGCTCCAATAAATTATTCTCGAAAMCAAGAAGATCTTATTTAGGCCGTCACATMTGAGATGTGTGTGTGTGTCTCACTAKTTAATCTCCTCTCATATGGATTTTGCAAAAAATAATATCAATGGTGTTTACTATTTGCAATCTTGTCGGTTTTAATTTCTATTAGGATTTATTGACATGTCTTAAAAGTATTTTTTGGTTTTTAATAAAAACTAAATATAATTTTTATTTTATTTACTACAATATGCAGTTCACRCATTTGCATATGCTCTAKATGTTGTATCAATGCAATACTACAYAGTAGAATATAAAATATCAGGTATGTCTTGTCTTTTTTCTTCTTTTTATKATTTCTTAAGTTTCCTTCTATTTATTTATTTTTACATTACCATCATTTGTGKGCCACTATGGGGCCAATAATTTTATCTAATGAACCACACCTAAGTATATTGTAGCATATACAATTCCCTTTAGTTCATCATATCATATGATTCACACAACTAATCTAATATTTCAACTTGGTCTTTTGTGGTTGTGTATAGGTAATCCCCTGGATATCATAGTATAAGCATAACCATAATTACGCAATAGAGTATTTTAAATGAATGATATATAGATACCACTTCCGAGTAGAAATTACAAATCATAGGCACCAATGAACATAAATACTCATCCTGAGTTCCAAGAAGATGAAAATCAAACATCCCACCATCCTAAAAGTGGATAGGGGGTTGGGTGTGTTACACCAATGACCTCTATACACTCCTATGATATTTATTACTCTCCTGTGATATTTATTGTAATATTCATTATTTTGTAGAGTATTTCTTTAGCACTAAAGGAAATTATTCCACCCTTACCTCTAGAGAAAGAGAAACTTGAAAATGCTTTAGCTATAGACATTTCTACCAATCTATTAACCGATGTCATTCCACCAACACTTGGAAGTTGCGCTGCACTTGAATCATTGAATCTATCTAACAATTCCTTAGAATGTTCCATTCCATATTCACTTGGGTATCTACAAAATCTCATGGACATGGATCTGTCTTATAACTCCTTATCAAGGACAATACCAATTACTCTCAACAAGTTGAAAGAGATTCACTATTTGCATTTACAATTGACTTAAAAAGTGTGGTTTATAGGCACTATGTTTTATTGAATACGTATGTAATACCTACTTTGTGAATCAAGGAATTTTGCAACTCATAAATTATTATGGTTGTATATAAGGTGTGGTTGGTGATAAAATACCTATACCAGATCGCAAGTGTCCCTTCCTCATCAATGGAAGGGTATTGGGACACTATTTGAATCAAGTCGGTCATATGGGTTATTTTCAACTTCAACACATGCCTATAAATACAAAGCCATGCCATGCATTTCATAACAACTTATAAATGTAAGGTTATGATAGAGTAATTAATCCAAAGAGTAGGAAGACCATAGCATCCTCTCAATTGATCTAGTATCGTCTTGTTTTCATGTTGCCCATTCTCCCCTCAAAATTGTCCATGCACAAGGGGAACTTTGAATTTTCATATTCATAGATAGAGAGAACTTATTGGAGGGTTAAAGAATCCTCCCATGGACAATATTGAAGTCCATAAGATGCATGATTCTTCTTAGGTGATATATTTCATGTTATTATGTATTTTCATTGGATAATAAATAATGTATTCTATTTTCCCCAAAAAATGTTGTTTGAATAATTGTTTTTTTTTTTTATTATTATTATTGTTTATAAGTTACTATACATGCTATAGGATAGATAGGTTGTTTTAATTGTTGTTCACAAATCATTTTTTTCTTCTCTTAGTTTTGATAACCAACTAGGATAAGTTTTTAGTACTCGCATGCATAACCTCATATGTAGAATGGAAACCATATTGGGGACTTTGTTCTATTAAATCTCACTCCTTAGTTTTAAGGATATTTTTCTAATATTACACTACTATCAGGTCCAAGACCTTGGATATTCCCTCGAAAATTTGATTTTATTTAGGGTCTGACTTATATAAAACTCTGTATGTAGATTGAATTTTTCCACTCTCTATTAATTGCTCCAACCATGTAGTTTAATTCATTTAAGTGTGCATAAATTAAAATGAACTTTCATATTTGAAAAAAGGAAGAAGGAATTTCATATATATATATATATATATATATATATATATATCACTTTCTTATTATTGTGACTTCTTGCATTTCTATTTCCAACAATATACTTTAAGGACTCATTTTCATTTATCACCACACTTTTGCACACAACGAAGGACCTAAAAGCTATCCCATATCAAAATTATGTTCTTCACCTTATGTCATTAAAAGTGGCTTTTGTGATTCATAAAGTTTAGGATAGTGAAAATCCTCCATCAATGATCCTTAATAATAAACAAGTTAGGTTCATGCCCCCAAACCAAGACTTCTAAAAGGAAAAGAAACCTAAATATAATGTACAAAACTCTCCCTCTAGGACAAAAGAAATTGTGGTGTAGATTGAGATACTCCATAGGTTTTTTTCATCAAAACATAGTTTTTTTCATAGGGTACTTCATGAAATCTAACATATTTGTTTGCCAACATGATAGATGCATGCTCTTTTTAAGTATCCATGCTTAGCTCAGGAGTGGTAGTTTGATGAAACCACCATGCTCTTTCAAAATTCATGTCACCTCTTGGAAAATTGAATCTCTCAAATCATTATCCACATTAATATATGAATATGTATCCTAGTTATGAAACTGATGTTTATTATCAAGTGCCATTCATGGAATTGTGAAGGCACATGAGAAAAATATTTTCCACCCCCATGGATCTCACTCCCATATGAATTTCACTATAAATAACTCTATCATACCTTCACTTGTTTCATTTAGTGGACTTCATCATCATCATTTATGACACTTGGAAGGCTTGGATATAATTTGAAAATTTTGGGAATTGCTAGAGACTTGGGATAGTTATTTTACTTTCCATCTTCACACCTATGAAAATATTTCTCATCCTATGAAAATATTTCTCTTTCAAGAATGTTTACTGGAAAATATTTCACATATTCCATTTAGTAGAAACTTTGTAATTGTCCTCATTCTTGCATTAATCTTTAATATATATATATATATATATATATATATATATATATATTAAATAAATATATTTCGTCGTTGTTGCGATGACTTGTTCGTCACAGAAACTGGGATATGGCGTTTGTATTGTGACAAACACAATCACCGATCATATGAATAATTCATCGCAACTATGAATTGTTCATTTATCTTGCGATGACTTGTTCATTGCAGAAACTGGGATATGGCATTTGTCTAGCAACGAACACAATTGTGGATCATATGAATAGTTTTTTGCAACTGTCAACCGTTTATCACTCTTGTGATGACTTGTTCATCATAGAAACTAGGATATGGTGTTTGTCTTGTGATGAACATGATCTTCAATATTATGAATAGTTCATCGCAAAGATCGATTGTTCGTTGCTCTTGCAATGACTTGTTGGTCGCAGAAACTGGGATATGGTGTTTTTCTTGCAACGAACATGATCGTGGATCATATGAATAGTTCATTGGAACTATCAAATGTTCTTTGCTCTTACAACAACTTTTTGGTCGCATAAAATGGGATATGGAATTTGTCTTGCGAAGAACACGATCATCGATCATATGAATAGTTTGTCGCAACTATCGACTGTTCATCGTTCTTGAGACGACTTGTTCATCATAGAAAATAGTATATTTCATTTCTCTTGTGATGAAGAGGATCGTCCATCATTGTCATTCTTGTGATTATTTTGTGGTTGTTGTTCTTGTGATGACCTCCGTAATTCATTTCTCTTGCTATATACTCTGCCTCTGTGTTTCCATATTTCTTACCACACTCGATGCTATATACTCTGCCTCTATGTTTCTCAAGGTCACAGAGTTATGTTTCCTTATACAATAGGAAACCATGGAAAAATCCATGGTAGAATGACAAGCGGATGTTCTCTTCTATTTGACTGTACTTTCTTCTCAATCTGAATCGACATATCCTGAAAACTCTAGTTCACACTGGACACATATCTCAGGCCATATACAATTGTGCCTCATATATATCTCAATACATGTTTTGATGTTGTCTAGTGATTCTGTCTTGGTTGACTCATGAAATGACTAATAACACTCACTAGATGGCATAAATCAGGTCTGGTGTTAACTAGGTACATCAATGATCCAATCAACTATGGATTTTGCATTCTGTCATACTGAACTTCTTTAATAATTTTCACTGTATATTTTCCTTGACTCAGGAAAATCTCATCAGTCCTTTATCATACTTCTTGTCCCAAGAAGTAGTCATAAAAATTAGGCTCTCGTTACGAACACTGTAATAATATAGGTTTGGATTAACAACATTCTTGCTGAAATGTAAGCTCATCAAGAATCTATCTTTCTGATATAGTTTTCAACTCATGGATGGTAGTACGAATGGAAGTGTATTGGGTTTACTGGATCAAGTGTCTTATCATAGAATATTCCCTCTGTTTGTGAGAAACCTATGGCTAAAGATCTCTTTTTGTATTTCTCGACACTTCCATGAACTGCAAGTTTGATTTTATAGATCCAGTTGGAAGTTACCACAAACTTCCCTTATGGTCCCTGAATAATATCTTATACATCATTCTTTAAGATATATTGGTATTCTTCTGTTATGGAATCTTTCCATACATGTTCTCATGTTTCTTCTTAGGAGTCTCAACATCAATAAGGTGGCTCATGACTAAAGGATAGCTCGAAAATCTATTTTTTTTCTTGGGATGTGCCTTGAGAGGCTTATATGTTTCTCTTCCACTTAAAGAGTGAGCCTAGTTAGGTATTTTGGTCCCTACTACAATATCTCTGAACATATTAACTGGAATAACTGGATCAACTGGAGTAATGGTTGTCTCCCTCTGAATTGTTGAAGGGGGAGAAGATATTTGTCTTACTGTCAATCTCCATCTGAGATTTTCTGGATCTCTGAAAGGCTTTCTCTCTTACAAGGACAACATTTCTTCTTGTTCTTATATGATGAAAAAATTAAATATGGTTTGGACTCTTGTACCAGGGATAATGGTCCAAATAATTGAGATCTCCCATACTAGGAATAATATCCTTCATTTATTTGAAAAAATGAAATCAACTATAAAATTAGAGATCAATTGATTTACCTAGTTGTAGTCATGTCCCTTTTAGAGGAAGTACTTCTCCTCTCTCTTCTCTTCACTCTTTTGAGGTGGATCTGGATCAATGTCAGTGGTGGAAGCATATTATCTTCCCTTCATCCTGGTTGGACAATTCCTTGCAATATTTCCATACTTGTCACATCTGAAGCACTGAATTTCTAAAACATATCTTCTTTGATAACCTGGATTGGAAGAAGAATTTTCAACTTTAAATGTTTTCCTAAAATTTCTTTTTAATTTTCCTCCCTTCTTTGTATCAAGTGCAAGAGCATGATTTTCTTCTGAGGAATCTTCCACTCCTCTATTTCTAAGTCTAAGTTCTTCTTAAGTGAAATATGTCCATAGACACTCAAAGGTTGGTAGATCTTCTCTTCCAGTGATACTCTGAATGAAAGGCTCCCATGATTTTGGAATATTCTAGAGAGTGGTTAAGACAAGTTATCTATTAGACATGATTTCCCCAATGATCTCTAGTTGTTATTTAATCTTTGATAACTTCATAAAGAAGAGTGAAACTGTGTCACCCTTCGTCATCTTGGTACTTTGAAGTTGGCTCTTTACAGTAAGATATCTGAGAGTGTTGTCACTTTCAAACATTCCTTTTAATTTTTTATACATATCATAGGTTGTCTTGAGATTGGCAATACGGGGCAAGAGGTGATCTGTTACTGAGTAGATGCTGATTTTTCTTGCTTTGACATATTCTACTTTTGTTATCTTGTTCTCTATTATTGTAGATGTGTGTGGTATATTTCCAGTTGTTACATCCAAGAGGTCATATCATTCAAGAGTGACTAGAATCTTTGATTTCTAGGGGCTAAAGTTGCTTGCTCCATCAAGCCTATATTCTACTAATGTTTTGTTCTTCATTTGATTGGTTTCTTCGAATACTTGCCAACTGGATTTTGAAAACCTAATGATTAGGTTGAATTAGAAAAGTTGGATTATTTTGGACTTATTACTACCAATATCAATTTGTTAGTACCAAAGAGATGCTTGTTGATCCAAGAAAATGTTTCTTCAGAAACCCAGAATTAATATTCTGCAGGAATTTTCGACACCCTAGAAACCCTAGGTCCAAAAATAAAAATTTCATAGAATTTCATTTTGAGAGATTTTAGAGATGCACTGGAAGATGTCGTACTCCTTTGTGCCAAAAGTAACCCCAGCTTCCAAGTATTAAGGGCTGAATCACCACTGAAAAGGAGGTTGTACAAAATTTTTTGGAAACCCTAGGAGGGTCGTACAGTTCTACAGAATAGAAGGGATGATTGGTAAAAGATTGTAGCTTATGAAATGGTTTCTTCAAGACCCATGCTCTGATACCATGTTGATTTTTCAATAAGCTTAGTTAAGCATGAATTTCATTCCATTTTTTCATTTAACTTAACCATATACAATAATGTTGCATCAACCAAGATCACAAGAAGAAACACCATGCACAAGAACACAAAATGTATCATGGGAAAACCTTCTCAACAAGAGAAGAAAACCCAACCAAATCCTTTTCTATATTCTTCAAGAGAAATACCTTCACCACCAAGAAATACATTAGCACACAAGAGGTTTCCTCAAAACCTATAACTCTAGCACCCAAGAGAGGTGCACACATTTTCCCAAAGAAGTGTACTTGCTGAAATTTCCAAACTCACATGAAGGATGTGTTTCCATAATGGGGAACATTCCTTTACTTATATTAGACTTGTCCTATCAATAGAAGTGTCTATTGTCTCAATAGGTTCGACATCACTTAAGTCATAATATAATAATAATAATAATAATAATAATAATAATAATATTTATTATTATTATTATTAATATTATCCAGATTAATTATATTTTACATTTATTATTAATCACATTAAGGTGGGGCCAACGTGTAACAATTAGGGTTACCAGTAGGTCTGACTATTGAACAATATATAGCAAAGGATTTGATACACCCACAAGTGCTCATCCACTAGGGGCACATCCATAGGGATGTCATAGCTCTGGTTCATTTCATTACATAGAAGAACCAGATCTTCACATGTTCACCTGTTCTCATCCATAGACATGTCCAATCTACATATATTCTTTCCCATTGCCTCACACAGAAGAATCATCTAGAGTATTCTCATCAACTCTGCAACTTAGAGGAGGATAATACATCATATTCATTTATGTTCACATGACGTTGCACCCAACACTTTGGGATTTCACACATTAACCTTATGCTCAGCCGCATGCACGTCTAACTCAATAGATCGCCTTTTCCACTAGATAATCATATGGAGTTCTTATCAATTCTCTGAATGGAGGAGGTCATCTCTACGTTCCTACATTTTTCTCAGGAAGAGACCACATGCCCTTCTTAGGGGCTTTATCTCAGGTTGTAAGCTAAGAGAAAGACTCACATAGCTACAATGATCCACACCTCACAGGTTTGTAAGCTGGAGAATGTCTCACATAGTTGCATTCATCAATATATATTTCCCTCCTAGGTGATCTTTCTTAGATGTGGAAAGGATTCTGGAAGTAAGAGATCCATTGAACAGATATTGAAATACCTTAGAAGAGAATTCAGACAAGAAGAATAAATTAATAATGAAAAGACAGTTGTCCAAACAAGAAGTCGACCCAGTCTAGTGGCCAAAAAGACTATAAATAGAGGAAGTCTTGGCTCATTTGTTCACTCACTCACACTCTCCTAGCTACATAGAAGAAAATCACAAGATTGGAGGGGGTGACGTAGTAGCTGTAGTTCAACAGTTTATTCTTGTTCAGTCTTTTGGTATCTCTCTCCTGTGTGCTACTCCTTGAGGAGGTGTGCTACCTTCGTATGTTGTTGTTGATGTAGTTGTGGTGGTATTTTTGGTTGAGCTATCAATTGTTCTAGGTTTTGTCTTATTGGACTTTCTTTGTGAACAAAATCTATCTAAGTAAAGGTTAGTGTTCTCGAGGGTGGATTATATGAATTCCTATGGTTGGGTGACAATGATGTGACATTGTTTATGGTGAAATGAGCATAGGAAAAAATCCAACATGGGATGAGAATTGGTTACCTTCAGAATAGTTTGACCACTGGAAGGAAGATCGCTATAGCGGCTCCTTACAGCTTCAATACTTTGACAATATTGTTGAGCATTGTCCCAAGGAAGTTGGGGAGGATTCTTTCATAGAGTAGTGTGCCCTACCCTAGCGCACCCCCTGAAATCCTAATCGTTCAAGTTCATTCATGCTAGTTGTAGTAAAAGATTCTTTGAAGTATTGGACAAAATTTTAGTTTTCCTAGTGCACCTTACCCTAGCACATCTCTAGCTATCTTCATATTGCAAGTTGGAGCACTTTGAAGTTTTAGGAATTGTCATTTCCTTCCATTGTTTTCTGTTGTTGCCGGAGGTATGTACTTGTATAATTCTAAATTGTATCACTATATTGAGGGTGTTTGCGGGATAAGGGATATTTTTGCCAAGCATAAGATCGATAAACTATAGAATACAACCCAGGTCAGAACATCAACAGATAAACTCGAGGTTTCAATATCACATTTGATATTCCTTATATTGATGTAGTTTAAGTATGCATTGTAACTAGAGTAGAAATATTTAGAATTCTATTATTTCCATTGTTATTTCTAGTAACACTTGATTATTGTTGGTACGACTACCATTAATAATGCACTTGTTTACAAGATAAATTAATATCCTCTATGATATGTTCTTGGTTGATCTTGTTTGAGGCATGTTATCTAGTAAAATCCATGGATATTACCATGGAGATATCATTGTTCTCGTTTCTTGTTCCAGATAGGTCATAGGTAATAACTATGAGAGGGAGATATAATGATAGTTGTATGAAGGAAAAATTTAGATGGTCTATATTTAAGACATGGAGTAGACTATCCAGACATAGAGTTGTGCACATCCATGTAATGAAGGAGAGAAGGATGAAGTTAGAACCTTCTGGAAAGAAAAATACCTTTGCAAAAATAGAGTATCTCATATGGATATCGATTCAGTTGATCACTCTTCAATGCACTAGGAAGAGTCATTAAATCCATAAGGGCCTACCCAGAATCATTACAGTAACCAGAAAGAGGCCAACATGGTCTCATAATACTTTGCAAGACGCAAAGGGGGTTACAAATATATGGCATTTATGAGCCATATGATGAGAAGGAGAAGATGGCTCCACTAGTGGTGAGCAGGTGGCCCCACCAAGTACCATCTCAAAAGGAACTAGATTTCATAGGGAGTCATCCCTTAGGATCCAGTAGGGAGGAGCAGCCTCCCCAAGATAGTTCATAGGATAATGCAGACTCAGAGTGAGCCGGACATCAGGGAGAGTCAGTTGTTTAGATAATTTCATTAAGAAAGTATTCCTCCTCAGATTTAGATAAGAGAAGAGACGTCTTCCAGGATTGACAGACATGAAACTAGATCAAATATTCTGAGTCTTCTAGGAGATATGAGACCTCCTAGGAGGTTTCCCTTGTTTCAGTGATAAATAAGGAATCCAATCAGAAGAACTGGGATATGGATTATTTCCTTGGTTCTGAAACCAGAAGTGAAGTCAATGGTGACTTCCAAGTTTATCTACATAATAAAGCATGCTGTAGATGGAAACATATATATGCACAAAGATTGATCTATGGCCCAAGGTTTCTCCCAACAAGAGGGAGAATATTATGATGAGACACTTTCTCCAGTATCCAGAAGAAGTGTACATAGAGAAACCATAAGATACATGAGAAGGAGTCTCATGTATGCAGATCAGACGATTATTTGATGAGATTGGGGATGGTTTCCCATTGATCCTACATGTGGATGACCTATTTCTGATACGATATGAGAATCTCATAGTTGGGTGCAAGAGGGAGCTTGTTTATGTTATAGCAAGATTTTCCTCACCCTATGAAATCTTGCACAGAGGGCCTTTTTCCATTTTCCTATGTAGACTTATCATCCTGTTTGATAAATCCAGAGCTAAAAATACATATTTTTCCACATGTATGCACCTTGCAGACTATACAACATGCGTATATGCAGGCTACTCCACTACAACCCACATACATCGGGATTTGTTCCATAAAATGAAAATTAAATGTCGGGTTTCTAAGTCACGACACTCTGATCCTTGGCCTTCCATATACTAGAAATGTTCCAACTCGACCCTTCAGTTCCATTTGAAGGCTATAAATGGGCCAATTCTGAGCTATGGAAAGGAGGAGAAATAATTCAACTTTGAGATAAAAGTTACTCTGGAGAAATTATTACTTCATATTGAGTCTGCATTCCTTTGTATTTTAAATATAAACACAGTGTTCAGCCCCCAAGATCTTCCCTTATTGATGGAGAACCTCACTGTCTCTCTTCTATGAGCTTGCCTTTGGTGGAGGATTGAAGTGGTGAAGGCCCAACTAGAAGGAACTTAGTTTCTCGGTTTTGAACCACGCCAACACAAAAGTCTATAATATTTTCACTAATGTTGATCATTTATTAATATAAATACTCATTTCCCATCCAATTGATATCTTGCAAATATATGAGTTATTATCCATGGGCATATTTGTCATTTATATTAATTGATTATGCTATAAAATGTGATAACCTTTTATATTGTCACCATATGCTTGCTTTTCTTGTTTGTTGAGAACTTGTTGCAGATATATAGCTTTGGGTCAAAGTGCTCAACGATGGACATCATCCAACATCTGGATGAGGTAGGCCTCTTTCTTATCTCTCTTGCATATTGGTTTATATAGCATGTTGTTTGGATATAGTTGATTTTAGTCATTTCCATCTGTTGTGGTTTACCCTATCCATAGAGAGTTTTTCCAAATTCTAGAGCCACCCATAACTACTCTATTGTTGAATACCTGGGTCAAACCCCTTGTGTGATGTCAGCTTTGGCGGTGCTCTAGACATGTCCTTCATAGAGGAATGCATTACTATCTACTTTAGGATGTCTAGAACCTAGTGGCTCAAAATTTATCAAGTTTGACGTCACGGATTTGAAGCCTTTCTTGCCTTACCATGTGGCTTTCCAAATCCACATGGATTACTCAAAGTATACCATAAAACATGAGGTTATTGATGAAGGCGCTGCTATGTGTGTGATGTCCCTGATCTATTGGAAAGATCTCAGTTCTCCAACTCTTTCCAAGTCATCGAACATGTTTAATGATTGTGGTGGTGATTGCTTCCTCCCTCATGGTATTCTCCATACCTTTCCAGTCTAGTTAGGTGGGAAGATGGTAGAGGTAGTTGATGTGCCTCTTAATTATAACTTGTTACTAGGATGCAATTGGACCTATGTTATGGTCTCTGTCATATTGTTTGTCCTCCGTACTCTTTGTTTCCTCATGAAGGGAAGATCGTGATGATCAACCAATTATCCTTTGCATACTCTAATCCTAATGCATCTATTGGATCATCTATCCCTTTGATCAACAATTATCAACCGATAATTGAAAATATTGGTGTCATAATGTATTCTTCCCTAATGGGTACTTTCAACTTCATGACTTTGATTCACCATGTTTACGCTATGTCTAGTAGGCATGTTTTGATAGGGAGGTCCCTTCCTTTACGCACTTCCTATTTAAGTGATCCTTGGACCCTACCTTCCTTGACTTCATCTTGTAAGGGTCAGCTACATACTGGAATTACATCACCAACCTATGTGAGTCATGTTGGAGATGGGTCAACAACCTTTGCTAGTCATGTTGAAGACCAAAAACCAGCTGCTGCAAGTCATGATAGGGGCACAAGTCAAGTCATTGCTAGTCACACTGCACATACATCACCAACCTCTACTAGTCATGTTGGGGATTCATCACCAACCTCTGTGGGTCATGTTGGGGATTTTCTACTAGCCTCTGTAAGTCTCGCTGGGAGAATGTCACCATCCATTGCAAGTTATGCTGGAGACATTCATACGATTGAGAATCCTCGACATGTAAGATGTAATCCCAAGTTCCTTTGTAGGATTTGCAAAGGAGATCACCTTACTCATTTGTGCCCTACTACTACTGTGGTACAAGTTGCGTGGTCCTTTCCTAGGGGCCCTTTGGGTTTTGAGTCGTCTTTGGATTACCAAACTTCTTTGGTTGATACAACAGTCATGATGATGCAATATTCGACTAACACCCCTCTTCCTTTAGGGGTTGTTGCATCCCTTGACCTTGTTGTCTCACATCCTGTTCAACGAGTGGTGATGTCGATGCAATATTCAACTGAAACCACTCCTATTTTTGTGGGTATTGCATCGCTTGACCTTTTTGTCTCACATTCTATTCAACCAACGGTTTAATAAGTGGGCATTCCCATGCAATATTCGTTCGATCCACTCTTCTCTTGAAGAGTGAAAAGCCTAAGGAAGTGACATTATCGATGCAATCTTCGGTCAATCCCAATCTTCTTTTGGAGGGTGATGCATTCTTCGACCATGTCCTTAGAATCTCTAGATGTGTACCTTCTTCACTGGGGAGAATCCCACTCTCTTCGAGTATGCTCCCTCCAAGTCCTAGGGTGGTTTCATTTTATTGGAATGATCTTGTAGAGCCTCGACTTCCTTCTTCTACACCATTCCAGATAAGGGGCATTCTTCGATATATTGTAGATAAGGTAACCTCTGCAAGTGTTTTATCCTCCTCAACTAGGAAAGCTTTGGGTTTTCCCAAGATTTTGTCAGCTCTTGGTAAGTTGTTGACCTTTCACAGAAGTCTTGCATGGGAGCCTTGGCCTCCCCCATTATATGCTTCTTAGAACAATATCCACGAGTATGATTTAAGCTCTTTTCCAACTTGTCTAAAAAACAAAAATATTGTCGAGTGATTTGTCCCTTTCACACTCATTAAATTGGACTTGAAAGGTAATGAGTCATAGTTAAGATATTTTCCGACTTGTAATAAAAAAGTTAAAACATTTCCCAGTGAACTTGTCTCTTTCAGACTCGTAAATTGGATTTGAAAAGACATCTATTTGGAACAAGTTTATACTTTTTTCAAACCAAGTATACTAGAAGACATAAAAAGGACATTTTTTGGTGTTAAGTTGTGATTGCATCTCATGCCCTTGCTTGTAGTATTAAGCCTATAGTCGGTTCTTGTTTTGCGTTATAAACTATTTTCCTCATCATTTTTTCATCCTCAACCAAGCAGAGCCTTGTTTATATCCTTCGCAATTTGACACCCTATACCTAGGAGGGAACATTCCCCTGAGTGTCCATCTCCCACATGCATCTCCGTGCATTGAGCATAGGTATGTTCCACTATTGGAACTATTTTTTCTTACTTGTGACACTTTCTTTCTCCTCTATATCATAACATTCATTTTTCTATGAAAAACCAAAAAAGGACGGACGCGAAGGGAGTATTATCTTATATTGGCAGCATTCGTGTCACCTTTGAACATAGCACAAAGTTATTGAGTCCATTCATCATCATAATTTTGGGATTATCATGGACTTAGGAAGCTGATCTCTTTACAGAGTATTCTCTACCGACTGGTTACTCTTCCAATCCCTATAGATATTTTGATGCCTCCTGCATCTGATGGTTTCATCACTGGGTCTATGTTGCCATATTCGTCCATATGTCTCACGCTCTTGTTCAAAGGAAGTCTATCAACCTGTTTTGGCCACTCCTCAGAATTATTGACTTTGCATGTCGGTCACATGCTCAGTTTGTCTCAGAATCACATGATATTTTAGTCGTATCATGCATCCTAGACCTACTTGCATCATTGATAGGTAACCTTGACCCCAACAGTCAAAACTTCATTATTGATCATTGAATGGGTGGTTTCCCTTGTGTTCGACGATAAGACATCTATTCACACATTGGGATTTATGTACTTTCTTGGATTCCATTATCCTTATTAGTTTTTTTCTTGCCTTTGTCAGTAGTTTTCATCATTGGATGCTATTCAGAGGGTCTTTTTTGTGTATATTTGCACTTGGCACACACGAAAGACGCACAGGGTCATTGGTTTGTGAACATGTTCTTTGTTCAATTTCCACCAAATCATGAAGCTCCTAATTTGTACCTCATGTTGAATGATGAGATATTCCTTAATTATCTCCTTTCAGTGGGTTTCCTTCCATCTAATTTAGCCCATTTTTGGCACAAGGGCATACCTAGGGTTCAACGCTACAACAATGCACCAACAAAAACCTAACTACTAACCCTTTCGGCAACACCTGTGAAGCAGATGAAGTCTCACCTGAGGTAAAGGCAGGGGTGTTTGCATGACTCTGATGTATGCAACCTTAGCTGGGACACATATATGTCACTATAACATGCTAATAGAGCACTTAGCAGTTATAGTTAATCAATATTCAACCTTAGTTTACAACGCAGCTAAACCCTAATAACAGATCAACGCATCATTCACACAGATCCAATAGATTCAAGCAATAAGAATACCAATATAGATTATATATAACATTCATTCACATTATTCAACACTAATCATTCAATCACATAGATGAGAGAAAAACCATAAGGCACATATAAATCACAACACAGGATATGCGTGGTTCACCCCCACCCTAGGGCTACATCCACCAACTCTTCTTCTTTATTTCTTTCTGTCAATCTTCTACATGCACAGATCCATGATATATTACTATGTAGAGGATAGGACATCTGCGCACTTTTGTAGATCCTCCTTCCCTGAGTTACAACACAAAGCCTCTTCACAGTATCTTACAATCACTTGCACTTAGCTCTGCAAGTCTCACACAATATGCATGAAGCATTTACAATCACCACTTGCACTTAGCACAACACCAAGCCTCTTTTCCTACTATTTCTTACATCACCTAGAATTCTATTTATACATTACAAAACCGGGCCTAAACATGGGTAAACCCATGGGTTGACAACCCAATACCCGCTACATAGCCCAAAACCCAAAAATCCCTAAAAAGGGGATGAGATCCCTCGATCTCCGCTTCAACTTGCATTCCTCCTTCGACAGCCTGTCGAATACCTAAAAATAGGTCAAACATGACTAAGGATCCTCAAAACTTGGTTAAGGGCCAACATGCCCCCAACACTCACCTGTGACTCATCCCAAGTCACTCTGGTCTAGGTAACTCTGCTTCAAAAGACTCGAGTTGTTGTTGTGTCACGACTTCATTCTCAATGAAATCTTGGATAACAACTTTGTTGACAGGTCCCTCTAAGCATTGTTCAGATGCAGTGACGACTTGCTCTAGTTCTTCTCCTCATCCTTCAATCTCTGCGAATAGTTGGAAAGCCTCATCTTGTATAGGTTGGAGCCTCTGAGTCACTTCCATGACTTTGCTATGAATGGTGTGGACCTGTTGTTGATAAGTACATTGTTCTTGGGATTGCTTCATCCTCTTGACTGCTGATGGGGCTTCAACTGCACCTGTATTGCTTCTACTTGTTGCTTCTCCTCCTGGAGCTGTGACTCCAGTGCCTTTAATTCAATATCCTCAGTGAGTCGCTCATAATTTTGGGCACTGCGATCACTTAGTTTTTTACATTTCATGGCAAGGTCCTTGATTCTTTCATTTGTGCTTCGAGAAGTTGCTTCTCTTTGATCTCACACATCCTGCAGAGTGTTGGGCACTGTTTGTAGCTCTAATTTTGTTATTCTTTGCTCTAGCTATTGGATAACTTTTGTGAGATATGCTATTGGATGCTCTACTTAGTCTTTTTCTTTTGTCTCTAAGCCCATCACAGAGCAAAGTGTTCTATTGATAGCTTCTTTGACTCCAAGATGTTCTGCGAGCAATTATTCTTTTTATTGCTTGACTTGTGCCCTCTCTTCTTCAAACTTGGACTGAAGGTCATCCTTCTGCTTTTGTACAACCCATCATTTCTCTACCATTTCTTCTTGGGCTTGTTTTGGAGCCACTGTGGCCTGGTCTTTCTCAGCTTGTGCTCGATGAAGGTGATCTTCGATCACATTAGCTAGTTTGAAGAGTTGGGAAGGATCATCTTCCAACTCTGGTTATTTTGATGGAGGGGGCACAGTGGACACTACACCACTAGATTGAATTTCCTATTGTACTCCTTTGAGTTTGACCTCTATTTTTTCATACATATCCTCCTTATTGGCTTCATGTTTCTACAAGATTTTTTGGGAGGCGTCGTTTACAACTGTGATGATGAATTCAAAGTCATCTGCAGTGAGAACAAACTTCATCTTAGTTAAAGTGGCTCTAGATTTCTTCCAGGAAGTGGGTTTCATGGGAGAAGCCTTCCTTTTCTTCAAGGGATCAACCTCATCAACAGGATCCGTAGGCGGTGTTACTTCTCCTTGCTTCTACTGGTCTTCTTTGTCATTTGTCTCTTCTACTTCGTCATCACCCCCTCGACCAGGTGATACTGAAGCAGTCTCTTTTGATGTGATTCTTAAGTCTTGGAATTCTTTGGTTTTCTTCCTTCTAATGGTTCTAGGGGTGTCGTGTTCTTTTTGAGCAGCCTCTGAGCTATCAAGTTCAGGATCAAACATCTCTACAGAGTCAATAGGGATAAGGAGGTTTGCTGACCAATCCTTAGTTATCTCCTTGAGGTCCTCCCTTATGAGCTTGTAGTATGACTAAAGCTCCTCTTTATGCTCGTCTGCTCACACAGTGATATAGATGAAGTGTCGATCTGCATGGAACTTCATGAGGGGTCGAAACTGTTGCAGGGTGTTTGGCGTCATGAAAGGTTCATATTCAGTAGCCCTCTTTAGTTTGAGATAATATGTGTGAAATACCGCGTTCGACTGCCAATTTTTTCCCATATCGCTCGAGTGCAATAGCGTGGTAAACTTTGTAGCAAGTGGCTTGAACGAATCAATGTCTAGGAATGTCACACCTTCCGACATCTCCCAAGTAGTAAATGTGATGAGGATCAGGAGCCAACTAAAGTGGAACTCATAGCCCTGATCCTGAGCTTTGTGTCAGTCTAAATTTATATGGTTGACCAGGTTCTTCACCTAGTTCATATGGAGTCCTTATACACACTTTCCGGTGAGGTCAACAACAAATTCTGTGACCTATGTAGGTATGTTGTTTCTCACAATATTTCCTATGATCAATTGGTAGGCCAGGCACACTACACCATTCTGTATGGAAGCTACCTTGTAGCCTCATGTTCCATTTTCTACATCGCCATATGTGTCTTTGATTCTCCGTGCCAATCTGTGATCTGTATCTTTCCCTGGGTAGAAGTCCTATGGGTCGGGTCCCTGCATGTTCAATCTAGTGATCCTATGGATCAACGTTGGATTGAATGTGATGCGTCGATCTATCCATAGGTAGCTTCCATGGTAACATGAGAGAAGGATCTTAACACAGGCATTAACCTCCTTGTGCCTTCCAAAATGTGGGATCTTCATCATATTCAAGAGAGTGGACTACACGAGGTTCAAAGTACACGATTGGGGGATTATTTTTGAGTGCTTCCCCTTCATCCTGGTCAAGTATTTATAAGGAGAAAGCATACTATGGTTCTTGTGGTCTCCTAAGATTCCTTCATAGGGTTCACAGGAAATACTTCTCTAGATGGGGTAGGTGCTTCAGTCTTCTGTGAGTCTTCTTGTGTTATTTCAACTTCGATAACCAATTTTCTGGTTCTAAATAGCTTTGATATGTTCTCTTGTTCTTCAATAAAGTGTGATATCCTCCTAGTCATTAAATATTTTAATTCTTCCTTCTTCTTCTCTAAGACTTCCTTTGGTTATAACACTAAATTGCACCAGACATGCATACCTGAAATTATGCCATATTACTTGCTATTTTTTCCAAGCCATCATTAAACAACTCTTCTAAAAAACCATTCTATTGAAGATGTATGCACTCTACACCACCATTGCCCACATAGACATGCTAGCTGCACCATTACATCCCGCATACACTCACAAAAAGCGTGAAAAATAAAAATTGCAAAGGGATACGAGATTTTGGGATGTTACATAAATATTTGACCACCCATAGCCAATCTCCCAACCGTTACTATATTTTTTGGCCTATAAAAGAAGGTGTTGGGGTCCCAACCCCAGTATGGTCACCAATTCTACTAATAGCTGGAAAACCCCCTATGGACTACATCAGGGTTCTAAAGTGCAGGAAGAGATAACCATCTAGAGTCTCCTAATTTTAACAACTATCCCGACATTACTCCACAATCATATATAAGAAACAAAGTATAGGGATCCGATAGTCCTACCTTAAACTATGTGTTCAATGTCTATCCCTTTGTGCTTGGTTGTTTCTCGACTACAAGTCTCCTCCCAAGGATGAACTACATTTACCAAAAGACAAACAAGAAACTATAAGAATGCATTTTTTATATGGATTAGTGGGTTACATACTGTAACCAAAATGTAAATAAATCATAAATATTGAAGACATCATTTGGCGGGATGGGAAAATTATTTCTTTATATTAATCTCACAAAAGTCACTTACAATATGAGACCAAACAATTCTCCATGAACTTGGTCTTGGGCTCCTCTTCACCATGCACCAACTACTTCCACATATCCTTCTCCTCCTTAGTCCTCTCTAGGGAAATGGAAAGGGTTTGCAATGGAGGAAAAGGGAATTCTGGCTCAAACTCACAATGCGACTGCAAAATATTGGGGCAAAGGGGGAATACTGAAATGGGTAGAGTTTCTTTTCTCTCGTGCTTCCTCCTAGAATGGGACCCAAACACCTTCTTTTATAGGCCAAAAAATATAGTAACGGTTGGGTGACTGGTTATGGGCAGTCAAATAGTTAGGTAATGTCCCAAAAGCCCGTATCCCTTTGCAATTTTTATTTTTTGTGCTTTTTGTGAGTGTATGTGGGCTGTAATGGTGCAACTAGCATGTGTACATGGGTAGTGGTGGTGCAGGGAGCGTAAATCTTCAAAAGAATGGTTTTTTAGAAGAGATATTCAATGATGGCTTGGAAAAAATAGCAAGTAATATGGCCTCATGTCAGGTATGTATGTCTGGTGCAATTTAGGGTTATAAAAAGAGGAAGTCTTAGAGAATAAGAAGAAAGAATTAAAATATTTCATGACTAGGAGGATAACACACTTGATTGAAGAACAAGAGAAAAGATCGAATATATTTAGAACCAGAAACTTGGATGTTGAAGTTGAAAGAAAAAAAGAAGACTCACAGAAGACTCAAGCACCTACCCCAGTCACCCAATTGTTAATATCTTTTTTGGCCTATAAAATAAGGTGTTGGGGTCCCATTCCAGGAGGAAGAATGAGAGGAAAAATTCAAAGTATCTGTGTAACCTTTGCATGGAGGACCATATGACTCACCTGTGCCCTCGGCTTGCGAAGGCCCAAAATATTTTGACACAACAACAACCTGCTGTGTTAACAAACCCATTTCAACATGGGAAAAATTTAACTCAAGCATCTTTGAGTGCGGATGGGGTAAATTAGGGACCCCCTCTGTCTTCGAGTAATCCTTTGTCTGTGAATGTGTATATGTTGAAAGGTGATTCCCACATAGCAACTAGGATGGATGACTACGGTATGCCAAACACCTCTGAGAAGGGTAATGAATTCAAAAACCCACCTCTTCCTCTCCAGATTGAGAAGACGTTGGGTGAAACAATGACATGCATCCCAAAAGGTGCGTTCAATAAATATTTCCACAATCTAAATGCAAGGGATGCCCATAACTACTCTGTGGTGGAGGATTTGTCTCAAACCCCCTGCACAATGTCTTCTTTCGAGGTCCTCCAAAGCTGCCCTTATCAAAGAAAGGCTCTATTAGCTACCTTAGGATCTGTTGAGACTTGTAATCTAGGAATGATCATGCTTGATACGACCAACATAAAACCTCGTTTCCCCTACCACATGGCATTTCATATAGTAGTGGATTATACCACGAAAATTGTTACTCGGAACATTTTTTTTCACGGTGGTTGATGAGGGTGCCTCAACATGCATGATGTCATTGGCATGTTGGAAGGCCATTGGCCAACCAATTTTGTCTCCATCACCTACTCTTCTTATGTAATGTCCCCACTTTGGGACATCTTCATAGGGCAGAGATTTATGATGACCAGAGTAGCCAGATGGATGCTAGAGCGAGTACAGGGGTATTTGAGAGGCATTGTGGGTTCCATCTTGCATTGATGATCATATTCCATAATTATGATCCATTCCGCATAGGTTGTCTTTGGTTTCGTTGCATTTCGACGATTTCCATGATTTTGACTATTTTGAGTTATAAGTCAATGGAATTCACTTAAGAGCTCATTTTGGGCACATTACTTGAGGAACCTCTCAGTGTAATAGCTCATTGGAATCGGGAGGAGAAACACTACAGGATGGGATGGCTAGAAGTGACTTTCAGTGGCCAGGGAAGCCACAAGGAGAGATAAGTATATTTTTAGAGGTAAAAAGGTTAATTAATTAATTAAAGTGATTTAATTAATTAATTAAATATTATAAAATAAAATTCATTTTGGAGGGAAAAGGTGAGCCAAAAAAGTATAAAGGAAAGGCAAGGGCCTCTTCTCATTCATTCATGTATGATCTTATTTTGATTTCTGGCTTCTAGCTAGTGAGCCCAATATTGGGGGTTTTGAGGGTTTTGACATAACAAACCCTAGAGGACGATTCGGTGGTGAAATATTCCACCTATCTTGTCCCAAGATTGGTATCGGAGATGCAATACTCTCCCACACCATTATAGGTCCATATCTACTCAGTTGCAGGAGGATTCTACATCAGCTTCATGTGCAGATAGAGAGAGGGTGCACCAGTTCGTCCCGTGATTTAGTAAAACTCAGATCTAGGGAGATCTGCTTGAGATCTGAGTCTGAAACTTCTCCCACGGGATTCTTATAGCCTGATCTATATTCTTGGAGAGTTTAAGAGCATTTGTAGGCCTCCTTCATCAGGGCCGAACTAGCTAGGGTTTCAGTCATCAAGTGGGGCACCCCATTCAGTGGGAAATTCAGATCTACGGAGATTGGGAGGGAGCTTGGATATTCATGCACCTGGGTTATTCTTACCATCGTCTGATCTATATTCTTGGAGAGTTTTAGAGCATTTGGAGGCCACCTTCATCAGGGCCAAACCAGCTAGGGTTTCAGTCATCCAGTGGGGCACCCCATTCAGTGGGAAACTCAGATCTACGGAGATTGAGAGGGATCTTGGAGATTCAGGCACCTGGGTTATTCTTACCA
>ML825396.1:65657-84257 GCA_009831015.1 Picea engelmannii | reverse complement strand
TTTATTCCATTAGTTGTAATTATACCTCCTAGTCTCCTATATATACCAAGGAGACATTTTCATTTGGAATCATATTGTACTTGAACATTTAAGTGGGGTAAAAGGAGGTTGCCCCCTCGAAGAGGCTTATTGTATGAAATTATCTCTTTTTCAAAGCGTTGAGTACTTTTTCTGAGGTTTTTCTATGCTATATTGATATTTGGTTCTTAACAGACTCTCTTTTCGGTGTTGGAAATTGTCATCTGATACATGGAGAGAAGATTGACAAAAAGTTTGGGAACATTCAACACATTCTCAAAGCTTCCGTTTATGAGTTCAATTCTTCCTTTGTCGGTGACCTCGACTGGAGAGTTGTTGTTGATCCAAGCATCGAGAGAGGAGTTGATGACAATTAAAGCATGGCTAGAATTGCCTTTCTTGCGATTTTGATCTTCTGGCTTCTTCCTCTTGGCACCCTCGGGGATGCGATCTCCAAGGTTGTTTTGCTGAAGTATTTGGGTCATTAGATCTATCTGTTTTTGCATACATGCAGATTCTAGATGGAATCCTTTATGGCAGTAAGTGAATTTCTCCCCTTTTCTCCCCTTTCCACCTTTGGATCCAGAGGCATCGTTGAAGGGTTTTGAGTACCCTTCCTTCTTCATATTTGCATGTGCTTTCCTTTTGTATTTGTATTTAGATTTCTGATATTGATGACTGCTGCCATCTTGCAGAGTAGGTGCATGTGCCTTTGGGACTTTGATTTTTCCCATGTTGATGAGCTTGTTATACTCTTGTGTCAGAGACTCGATAAAGTCCTCAAGAGAGGGCATCTTCCAGGTGGCTCTAGATTTGAATCTAACTGAATGAAATTTGGATACAAACACTGAGTATTCTGGACCAAGTTTGGAGAGAATGATGAGAACCATTTGTTTCTCCTCCTTATATTTATCAACCCTGCAAACCTTGATTTGCGATAATAAATCCTTATATTTCGTAAAGAAATCTTGGAGATTGTCGAAGTTTTTTGGATCCAATGTGAGCAATTCCACCTTGAGCATGTGTCCCCTCATCTCGTCTTGTTTGCCAAAAATCCCTTCCATGGTGGTCGAGGCTTCATTGGGGGTTATCAATATGATCTCCTTGATATCAGGATTATCAAGATACAAAACCACTTATATGACCTCATCGCTCAAAATCCGTCTTATCATTGATCAATGACTATCATTGACTCTCGAAATCCTCTTCATCAAAACCCGCCTATTCATCAACTCCGCTCCGACCATAGCCTCTCTGAGGGTACATACATCGACATATCTAATGGTCCTCATAGTCTATAATCAATGTCTCTGATCGCATCGCTATTTCAATGTGCTTGACTGTTACTTCTCGTCTCTCTATTTGTTAGTGAGAAGGTCAGGTGGGACCCATGATAATCTACGATTGATATTGAATCTTGTGTGCTCGTCGATCTACAATCTAGATTACTCCTCTATCTCCTTCATCGAATCCTCCATTGCAGGTGACCCAATCTACTCTAACCAGAGCCTCTTCGATGAATGGTGGATATATGCTCCCTACCTTGATCAACAACTCAGATTCAATACGATGTCATATCTATCTCCTCTTCCAACTAGGGCCCACTTTCATTTTGCTCAATCATAATATGACATGTGTCACCCACTGGGATACTCTAGTTTCCATGTTGGCATCCTAACATTGTGACACATGGCCCTATTTCAATACAACATGTGGCATTATCATTTCTTCTTACATGTCTCTAACATTACAACTGATGTGGCTTAGCTAAGCTAGTTCACTATCATTCTCGGAGTCCCTTGTTATTGAAGTAATTTTGTTCACAATCCACTCTAATTATTGCTTATCTCATGAACAATAGAGATATATTTGCCATGCTAAATCAACAACTATCCCTGGCTCTCCGATTAACGGTCCATATTCTCTCTCGTTACAGCTCCGATAGATCAATGGTTCCTGTTGACTTGGAGTTTCTTCCATCGGAGTTCCATTACCACCTCACACTCAACTAGTCCGATGGCCTTTCATTCCAATTAATGGTCCAAATTTTTTTATTGTGCCAAATAAACTACTATGATTTTCTCTGACTCGAGCACATTTATTTCTTTACGGTAACAATATGATTTTGGACTTATCCAATTCTGAGCTTCAACGCTTCTCTGATATCCTTCTTTTTGATCTTTAATCTTTATTTTAACTCGAGATGCATGTACTTCATTAAGAAATCCTTATCAAGCTTAAATGAAACCTTTGCAGACATGTTTATAACCGAGTGCAATCTTTCACATCCAAAGATTCCATGGATTCGTGTTACTGGTTCAGGCTCGATCCTTGGACCTGTCATTCGTTGACATAAATGACAACACAATTTTCAATAGAAACAACAACCCATAAGATCCTTAGAGCCATACATTATTGGTCGATGGTGTTCAAAGATGCTTGTGCTTATGTTCAAAAGTGAAAAACATGCCAGAAGTGTGATAGAAGGGAGAAGAAACCAACAATCCCTTTACAACATGTCATAGTTGAAGAGCCTTTTGAACAATGGGATATGGATGTCCAACTACTCACATTTTTTTTATAATGCTACTTATTTTTCTTCTTTAAACTTAACCAAGTTTTCTTTAGATAAGGGGATCATCGTACGATACTCAACTAACTATTATCCCCATTGTAATGGTGTAGCTAAATCTACCAAAAAGAATATGATCTAGATCTTGAAGTGAACTATAGTTGACCACCAGAGGAATTGACACAATGCCTTATCCAATTGTCTATGGGCCGATAGAGTGACTCCTAAAGCCACTTTAAGAATGTCTCTTTATTTTTTGGTATATGGAAACAAATCCATCCTCCCTCCAAATTTATTCTTTCCATCTCTCCAACTATTTCAAACCTCACGTGGGAAGATTGCCTAGACATTCAAAGAAGGTTTGACACCCTACTTAAACTTGAAGAAGAGTAAGAGAAAGAAAATAAGAAAATTTTTGTTTACCAATAGACGATAAAGAAGTGGGTTGATAATAAATTTGTAGGAGAAAAGGACTTCTAGGTGGGAGACCTTGTCTTAAAGTGGGACAAGCCACACGAAGAGAAGGGTAAGCACATTAAATTCCACCAGTTATGGCTTGGTCCTTACTTAGTAGTGGAAAAACTTGGCCTAGGCATGCATAGAGAACAAAACTTAGAAGGATAAGTAGACCTAATTCCTATCAATGACCAAATTTTGAAGAGATACTTCAACTAGCTATCTTAAGGGCAGTTGGCTTGCACCTAAGCATATTTCCTTTGGTTTAATTTTTAGTTTTGCATTTGAATTTTTCTTTTTTTATTTGAATTATTCATCGCTTTCTTTGTTTTAATCATTGCTTTGCTTAGTTAGTTTCTTTTCAAATAATGCTCCTTTCGTTCCTTTTCCAAAAACTAATCAATTATCTATTAGAGGTGCTCAGTTTGATTTAGGATCCCTAAGTGTAGCTTGTCAAAATCATGAAAATTCACTCTAAGGCCCATGGAAGAGACACTAGTTCAATCTCTTTTCATTACCTCAATCTAATATCTAAGCTATAAACACAATGGTGGAACACTGTCTAAACAACAGATGGTATTAACACTTAAGCTTGATTTTGGGCATGCTATTAGTTATTCTTGAGGTTCAAGTTCCCAAGATGTTATTCACAAGGAAGATGCTTATGATTAAAATTGGCTTATTTGAAACAATTATTAGTTAACAAGTATCATCCCACATGCCTTTAAAGGATGACTGAGATCCCCCATCCTCCTCTTTCTCAAAATAAAATCAAAAGGTAAAGGCTTGGGAAAGACATTTCAGATCATTTGGGACGTGTAGGTATCTTCGTCAAGGCTCTGGATGCTCGTTGGCAACAAATCAAGGCCTATGATACCAGGGTGACTCCACCAAGGTTGTGGAAATCTATGGACAACAAAGAAACACCAAGAGAACTTGAATAAAAAAACCTATATCTAACATCCCTTGTCTATGATGGCCTTGCAGTACTGCACTAGCATTTGAGGAAGAACGAAGTCCGTAAAAAATTGTATATTTTGGCCTTGCAGGTATGACCATTAACTTGCTAAAGTTGGAAGTGAACA
The DNA here is from genome assembly GCA_009831015.1 of Picea engelmannii. Taxonomy (NCBI): domain Eukaryota; kingdom Viridiplantae; phylum Streptophyta; class Pinopsida; order Pinales; family Pinaceae; genus Picea; species Picea engelmannii. The sequence goes on along the minus strand of ML825396.1, from coordinate 80,126 downwards.
CTCATCCAACAAATATAGAGTGCAAGGTATAGTGGGAACTCATTGAGTTGAATCTTGAGTGCTCTACTAGAGGTAAATATTGTGTTAACTGAATTGGTAACTGCCTGAAAGCTTAGTTGTAGAGATTCATGTTTTTGTATAATTTGTTGCCAATTGTTGAGAAAGAAAGAACTTCCCCATACCATCTTGTCTTTATCATTTGAAGAAGGTAAAATGGATTGGGGCCCCTCCTTTTAATTTTTACTTTGAGCTTTTATGGACTTGTCTTCGAGTTGATTGCATAATTTTGAATATTTTTCATATAATTAGTCTTTGGCACTCTTCACATACCTCATTAGCCTTTAAAAGTTGCTTTGGGTCTCTTGCCTTAACCTTTTTTTGAGCAATTTTTGCCTTATTGCAGCCTTCAAAAACTTGTGAAATTTTCCTTTATCATGTTGCCTTCTTTTCTTATCTTAAACAACAATTTTGGCAGTCAAGTTTTGATTGATTTTCATAGAAGTTAGTCAGTTTCCACCTAGCTCCTTGCCTAAGAAAACAAGAAAAATTCTAAGTCCTATGAGTTATTTTACTTTGTTTTTAATTGATCATCAAGGAGTTTTGAAACATTCATTGAGGAAGAAAGTTCACTTTCTTTGCCGATGAAAATTTCAAAAGTTCACCGATCAACATTAGTTATCAGTGCCTTCTTTGCACTTTTACTTTTCCCAAAAGTTTTAAAATTCATCGATAACTAAACTAGTGCGAAATTCTTTTATCAGTGTCAATCATCAACAATTTTTTTGACTTTGTGTTCAGAAAAAGTTTTTAGTTGCACTAATATAAAGTTTTAAAAGGTAACAATAGAAAAGCTCAAAGGCTCGCCAATACAACAATCGAAAAGTACAAATTTTTATTGATGAGTGCTCATCGACATTGGTTACTAACTTTGGTCCAAATTCAAAGTTTTATTCCATAGTGATAAAAGTTATAAACCCAATCAATAGAGTCCACCATGATTTCAAACTTTCCCCATCAAAGTTTCCCAATGCATCGATTAACATGTTTTTTGCACACATTTGGAGAAACTTGTTATTGCTCATCCTTTGAACTTCTCACGAGATTCATTGTTGGAAATGGTCGTCAATCTATCAAAAGAGTTCTTAACACACATCACTTAATCTTAAAATTTTTCCCCAAAACTAAAGTTTTAACTTCAATAAAAAAAGTTGAAAGTTTTTTCGATTGCCAATAAAGTGTTTAGAGTAAGAACAGATTATTTCAATATTTTCACAATAACTTTTGATATTTATCTATGTTTTAGGAATGAATTATATTGTTGAAAAGGACTCACCGATATTTACAACTTTGTTGTGACACATTTTTGTTAATTTGGCACTGTTTGTTTCCAAAAAAAATAATTAAACAAATCCATAAGGACTTTCCTTATAGGATACATGGTGGAAAAAGGTAATAACAAATGTTGTGTTTTAAAGTTTGTTTTATTTACAGGGTTTGTGGTGACAAGGATCATTAGTTAAATTTATGTGTAATATCGCATCTGACAAGTTTTTTTTTTTGTAAATAAAAGAGCACTATATGATATTCACATATTTACGTGTCAATACAAAAAAAAGTGTTTGCCACCTGCCCTGCCACAACAGGGAAACCAAGACAGGTGGCCAACAAGCATATATGAGACCGTAACTAAAAATGGTTTTGACAAAAAGATTAGAATGTTCTACTATGTAGTGGCCATGGCCGACTGACTTACATAGATTAATAGAGAATTTTAATTCTCTACATAATTTAGGAGGTCCAAGCATTGTCCCAAGAAGTTCTGGATATGGGCATGTTCATCCATTTTTTGTCGCAGCTCAAATATGAGTTGAAGGTGCTCCTCTATAAATTGAATTGGGGTCGAAGGTGGTAGTTCCTCTGTCATATATGTGTCCATTCCATCTGTTGTGTCCACTGCTTCGGCTGCGCCCGCTATGTCCACTGCGTCTCGTTCTGTGTCCATTGCTGCTATTGCATTCAAGGGAGTCTCTTGCCAGCTGGGGGGAATCTCTTCCTCCACCACGCAAGAACCAGTGCCAAATAAGTGGTCTGGAGAGTAGGCTCTTGAAGGGTAAATTTCAGGGTTGTGGCTGAGAGGAGGGGCATTATTCGCGGGAGGGGGCATTTCTGCCATGAAAGGGCTGCTACCAAGGTTAATGGTGGGAATTGGGGTGGGGGATGGTTTTGCCTAAGGTGACTGGTAATAATGAGGGTGAGATGGGAAGGGGGGATATGGTTGCGTCTGGTGTAGGCACTGTAATATAGTGGGCCTCGCATGGACTTGCCACGCTCCCTGGGCATGTTGCGAGCTTGGATGAATGGAACCAAAGAAGGTGTGGGCAGGCATAGAGCGAAAAGGCTATGGGAGATCCAGAGAAGGCCAAGGAGCAGACGAGAAAAATGCCAAGGAGGAATGAGAGAATGGTCTGGCATCCCAACATTCATAAAATCTTGCGAGTGGACGTGGGAGGGAGCCATGAAGGCCGAGGTGACTGCAAGCCTGGTGCAGGTACGCCCATCCTGGTTCACGCATGGCTCCCTTAATTTTCCTTGGAGTGCCCAACGCATCTCCATTGAATTCATATGAATGTGATTCATTTGAGCTGGGGGGACGAGAGGCTGGTGACAGGGATTAATATCTCCCTGCGCTACCTGGCGCCAGCTGGCTCCCACTTCCGTCCACTTGTCACCCAATCCGGGGATCGCATCATACAAGTTAACCCTTTGCTCTGAACTAATTTTCCAAATCCCAAGACATAAATTAACAAAGGACATAATAAATACTTCTTTGTAGGTATTAATGAAGACCATCAAGAATTATAACATAGAAGGAACTCGAGGCAAAATCTAGATGCAAATTAGGTGGTTTGGATTGGTGAAGAGAAAATGAGAAATGTGAGACTTAAGCATATAGTTGGGCCTTCCAAAGTTATCAATTTAATCAATTCCTTTTTTAGAACATTAAAAAGAGAGATGGGCCCCATGTCTATAGATTAAGTATCATATAGAGTATCTCTAGAAAAACTCATGCTTCAATGAGTCTTAGAAATATCTTCCCAACATGAGGTTTGGCCAACCAGTATTCGAGATAAAAAACAAGGCCGATTATAGTCACTTGCAAATAATGTATAGTTTCATAAAGTTTTAAGAAACCGAAAAAATAGAGGAAGTTTAAAGGTTGTAAGAATGAATGGGAATGCAAGAAGTCCCAAGAAGTAGTTGCAACTTGTATACTAGATATGTCTAGAAGCACCTTGTATCAAGAGCTCTTGTTTTTTTTGTTTTTTTTTGAGAATTACTTCAAGAAATTTAATGAGAAGAAGCCCTTGGGGCCATTTTTTGAAGAGGATAAATGGTGTTGTGATGTATTATTTGTGAACTATTTCCAATGTTAAAGTTGTCATTTATACCCATCTAAGGTTGTATTGTTCATGTGTTGACTATTCTTCATTGAAGTTTATAGCTTTACAATTATGTTTCTCATCTGGTAATTATCGTTCTAAGATGGTAGATAGATGGTTGTGAATTGTTTTCTATTACAAACTACTTTGTTTACATTTATCATTCATGTTTATGTATTTTTTCTTTTCTCTAACAACTATTTGTTTTTGAAGTACACGCATAAATTTGTAACTAATCTTTTACTTGCTTACTTACTTTTGTTCCTAGCTAGGATAGGTTAGAATAGTTTACTTTTTGGAAATATAATAATCACATTTTGCACACTGCATTTTCCATTACATCATCAACCCTACTCATTTTACATAATGGATACCAAGCTAGAATTTGAATGGGTCTCCTATCCCAAATGGTGTGAGGTCTAATTGAGACTTCATACCGAGGAGCACCCATATCTCTTGAAGGGAACTTTGTCCACATCAACAAGTTTGTAACTTGATGAAGTACTATTTGGAGAGAGTTATCAGTGAGAATTGTAATTATCCTTTTTCTCATAAAAAAATATAACAATAAAAAATAATCTAGTAATATATTATTGAACAATGACAATGTGAATGTTGGGTTATAATACATCATTACTCATGCTAATTATTTGCGTGGGCCTAATGCTTAAGAACACGTGTTTCCTCCTAAGAGGTTATAGGTTCAAATATGAAGCAGGGCTAGGGTATGTGGTCCTCCATAGACTAATCAGTACCATAATTGTGTGAAGGGGGTCCCTTGTCCCACAAACAAGGGGGTGATCTCATAAGTGATCCATCTCTCCTCCTATGTTTAACGCTTTTATTTTTATGATTAGTAGTCTTCTCTACATTTATGTATTAGAGTGTTATAGTCTGTAATTTCATGAAGGACTATGTGGACAAAGTTTTTTTTTAACTGGAATTGGGAGATAATTGTATTAAAAGGCTATAGGAAATGCTCACAAAATAATTATATCAAGAGGAGTATATGTTACAAAAAAATTCAAACTCATTGCTAATTTTCAACGTCACTTCAAAAGGCAAGGGAGAGAAGGGTTAGATCTTTATAATACCTTACTTATCATTTTTTGAATACATGAATAAATTATCACAAACTGATTACAAAGAATAACATTGAAACACAACATAATTAACCTAGAATATGATGCTCAAGGGTTGACTAGTGGCCCTGTTGAATGTTCATTTCTGCCTCATGAGCTATCCATTCACAATTAGATTTTTTCCTTCTTATAAGGGGGGGTGAAGGATTTGGAACCTTCTTTAGAAATTCCGAAAAGGAATTTTGAGGTTGAGTTTGAATCTGCACATTTGGTTCTACCTCTATTTCCTCTTCTTGACTTGATCCCCCTTCTTCTTCCTGTGATTCTTTGCTTCTTCATTTTCCACTTATGCATCTTCTGAGTTTTCTTTAATTTCCTCTTCTTTTTCTTGTGGAGTTGTTGAAGTTACCCTAATTGAATTCCCATCCCTATTATTTGAAGTTGTGTTCTCTATTTTCACTTGATATTTTACTAATGGTCCATATTTAAGATACGAGTTGGACTTCGGAGAACCAATCTTTACTGGTTCTTCTTCCTCTTTCTCTTGATCTTTCAAAACTTCAAAACTATTATTGGATAAGTTGGACGAACATGACTGGGGAATTTTTGTATCCCAAGTCCCCTTGGGCTACTGTTTCTTGTGCCTTCTTGAAAATTTCTTGAATGATTCTTGCTTAGTGTTTTTCTGAGGAGGAATTGGATAGTAAGATGGTTGAGTTTCTTGTGTTCTTGGATAGATTTTAGCGGAGTGACCCTATTCATGGAATGAGTTACACTTGAAAGGGATTTGCTTGTATTCAAGGGCTTGAATATGGCTCCAACCCTTCAAATTGAGTTGAATCTCCCCCAACAAACCCTTTTCAAAATCTATGTCCACAAATTCTATAGTTGGTGCAAATGTTCCCTTTTAGTTTAATATGATTGATGTAATGACCCAAATTATTTCCTATAGATTTAAAGGAATCATTTCCCCATGAAATAATGGGGATGTGCAGTAGTCTGATCCATATAGGACCAGGAGAAATTTCTATATATGGATCAAAATTAAGAGTCCAGTGGGAAAGGAACATTCCCCTATAGCCCATGAAGTAGGGGCTCGATTTGAAAATCGGGTATCTCTCTTATTTGGTTTTAAAAATAAAAAAAAATAGAAACCTTTGCCACAATAAATCATGATAATGTGTCATGGAACATCCCATTCTATGTGATCTGCTCATCAACTACTCGAGGACTAGGCCAAAGACTTGTAAAATTACACACTAAATCTCTCTCATGTAGAATAATATAATTATTTTTAGCCTCAAAGGACCTCATGTTTAGATTGAGGATGGATTCATCCCTTTTGACAAACCTTATTTTCTGAGGACGTATCTCACCAGGGGATCTTGAAGATCTAATCAAAGTAACAAAGGCTTCTTCTTCTGGAATGGAAGTCTCATGCATGATGAGGCAAGGCCAATAGCAACATAATATCAACAATCATAGAAAAATAAACTTGGACCAACGAACATCTAAATCAATCTTAAGGATTCTACAATCATAATGGGAAGACCAACCAACATCCAACATTGATCTAATGGAGAAAATGATTCAGGCAGTGGTGAATTGTTGTAGGTGGTGGCTAGGGTAAACCCTAGCCACTCAAATGCTTCCTATAGACCATGATGCACAAGCTCCCATTTTTCTAAAATGTTATTACTTTAATGAAGGACACGGGGTTGGGATTTGATCCACTTATGTGTGCATGGGTCACAAGAACATTTAATAAAATATCTTTGGGTGTAACCACATGTTTGACCACTACCTCAAGGTGACCCCATGGCTCTAGGAAAATCCATCATGGGAATTGAACTTTTTCCAATGGTGAAAAACTCATCCCTTTCCACCATTGGATCCAACCCATTTGGGATTATAAAGTTGAAGGACATGGGGCTGGGATTTGATCCACTTATGTGTGCACAAGTCACGATACCATTTAAGCCACAAATTTGAGAAAAATATCAAGGTGATCCCATGGCTCCATGAAAGTCCCTCTTGGGAATTGAACCTTGCCCAACGGTGAACAACTCCTCTCTTTCCACTAGATCCAACCCCTTTTGGAACTTTAAAAATTGAAGGATATGGGGGTAGGATTTGATCCACTTATATGTGCACGATTCATGATACCATTTAATATAATATCTTTGGGTGCAACCACATGTTCGACCACTACCTCAAGGAGACCCCATGGCTCGAAGAAAATCCCTTGTGGGAATTGAGTCTTGTCCAATGGTGAAAACTCCTCACTTCCAACATTGGATCGAACCCCTTTGGGATTTTGTATGAAGGAAATGGGGGTGGGATTTAGTCCACTTATGTGTGCATAGGTCATAAGACCATTTAATAAAATCCGTTTCGGTGCAACCACATGTTCGACCACTACCTCAAGGTGTCCTCATGGCTCCGAGAAATCCCTCATGGGAATTGAACTTGCCCACTGGTGAAAAAATCCTTACTCCTCACTAATGGATCCAACCCTTTTGGGATCTTATTAAATTGAAGGTCATGGGGGTGGGATTTGGTCCACTTATGTGTATTTGGAGAGAGCTATTGGTGAGAATTGTAATGATCTAGCTTCTTTGTTGAGTAGGGGAGTTTTTTCTAAGATTTTGTGGGGGGTATTAATTAAGGAAGATATATGTAAACTATAGGTATATGAAGGGTAGTTAATTTTGGTGATGATCCTATATATAATATTTTGATGATGTCAATAGTTCTTTGGCACTTAAAAAGTGTAATTTCCATTAGAGCTGGAATAGGAATCTTGATTTTTTTTTCTTGGAAAAAAATTAATAGTAATAATAAAATAATCTAGTAATATATTATCAAACAATGACAATATTAATGTTGGGTTAAAATACATTTTAAATCACATTAACTTCCTGAGTGGGCCTAATGGTTACGAACATGTGTTTCCTTAAGAGGTTACAGGTTCAAATTCAAAGGTAGGGTATGTATTCCTCCAAAGACTGAGTAGTAAAATCCTTGCATGAAGGGGTCCCTTGTCCCACAAGAAAGGGGGTGATCTAATATGTCAATTTGGCCTCTGGCTAGGCTATGACCTTAAATTAGACTATTATTATTTTACAGAATGAGTTAATAAGTGGAAAAACTCAAATTTTTTCGATGAGTTAATTTTTTCAACGAGGCAAAATTCCACCTTGATCCACTTATTTTTTGTAAATTTCAATGATCCGAGTGATCTTAAAATGGGCCAAAACCCCTAAGGGAAAAGTTCCTATCAATCAGGTGGAACAATAATTTTTGGCAAACTTCCTACCGAATTTGGGGAAGAATTTAAATTGTTGTAAAAAAGGTTGAGTTTGCCCACTTATTAACTTACTCCTTATTTTATTGTTAAGTGTAAAAGTTGTCCATCAATAAAAACTTGGAAATATTTTTGAACTCTTAGCTTCCCTGATTTAAGATCAAAATAATGTTCTCATTTATCTTTTCTAACTAATTTGGTCATATAATATTTTTTCCATGTGTTATAGCATCAATTGCCACCACATATGCATTGATGACATAGTTTAAAATCTTTCACGCTCCTTCCAAACTATCCCTTTGACCACCTACAAAACAATCAAACATAAAACTACAAAGGGGGGTAGTTATATAATAACTAACTCTCATAAAATGATCGAAAGTAAAGAAATTGCATCAATTAGTGTTCTATGAATTTAGATGTTTAAACATAATCATCATGCATTAAAACACAAGTAACTAACGGGAAAAAGGTATCTTTATTATTAATAAACAAGATAAGGGTACTTACCACCTGAACCTATTGCGACATTGCTTCAGAATCAAACTTTAGGTCCCTCCACCTAAGCAACTCACTGTAGATAACACCTCTGACTTCAATGCTCGTGCAAGTTCAAAGAAGAAAAATAGGATAATTCTTAACCCTATATCTAGAGGAAGGAAGGCTGAAAATAAGGGTTTCTAGGTCTGAGGAAATGAATCAATAGTAAGGGAATAAGGGATTTTTGTTATTTGATTTGTCTTTAATATTTTTCATATTATAAAATCCTGAAAAAGAGTAAAAGAATGCTATAATACAGTGGAGGAAATGAGTGTCGCAGGCAAGAAAACTAGTTCCAACTGATAACTATGCTCAATGCAAGGAAACGCATGTAACATATGGACACTCGGGGGAATGTTTCCTCTAGGGATACAAGTGTGAGGTTTCAAAGGCCAAGATTACAAGGCTAGAAACTAATGAGAATGCATAAGAAAGTGGCTAAACAATGGAATGCAAAAGCGCAAACAATGGAATGCAATGTAGTATCACAAATTAACACATAAATTAGGGAGCCCCATGGGGTATTAACCAAAATATGTAAAGAACCCCTACCTACTAACCCAAAATTATTTTTTCTTTACAGAATAAAAATAACAACAAGCAACATGCTAATTTATCCATGCGATTAACAACATTTCTAAAACTAGAATGCAACCATTCAAGCACATAGAAGCAACATGCAATTTAACATTTATACACGACGAAAATAATCATGCAAATAAAACATAAAACTTATCTTGAATTGTTGAACCAATTGGCTACATATAGGGGATGATCCTCCCATCCATAAGCTTGGTGTTCCAAATCTCAATAGCAATCCACCCCTGAGCTATGTCTATGAATCCACAAGGAGTTCTGGCCCTCTTGGTTGTCCACTCTCCAAAATCAACTGCCCAAAATCTGGTTCTACTCCAACATCAGTTCCAATCCACCATCTCTCTTCCCCTTATTCTGCACAACCCAAGGAATAGGATCCCCCTTGTATGTCGTGCAGTCCCTTGGGCCTTCCCACTTCTCTCCACAGCTCTAATGCACTCCGTTGGCTAGGAATCTCACAAATGGGTAATCCAAAAACTCTCAACTACTCCAAGAGTGCTCACAACAACCTTCTCAAGATTTCTGAGCCATTTCCTCAACATGAAATGTCACTTACATGCATGCAACCTTCATAATGGGCTTACAACCTCATTTTTAGCATGAAAATCAACCCAACAATGGTTTTCCTTGAGCATGACATGGCTAGTTCTCTTTTTCCATCACTCAACCCTCCTCATACTCTCCCCCAAAAGTAGATGTACTTAGCCTCTGCTATCATAAATTGGTGAGTTGATATTCCTCACCTACCACTTTTACATCACTTATATTTCAAAGGTGGATTGGTATTATTATGAAATGGATGAATTAATATAAATGGGTGACCCCTTGGACCCCTCTTTAACCCCCTCACTCATGGAATCATAACCCCCCCCCATCGTCATTGTCTTGCTCGTACTGCAACCAACGATTATTATTTATAAATTATTTTGAAGTACAAAATACATAATTCGGCCCTTATCCATATTAATCAATATGGGTTATCCCACTCAACCATATCGGCTCACCAACCTAATTAATATTTGCACAATTACATTACAATTGTGGGGATTAGAACTAGAGATATTTCATCCCCTCCCCCTTATTTTTGCATTGCCCTCAATGCACAACACCATACAGGTGTACATACATATTTTTTTTTTTTTAAGTAAGAAAGGGGGAGAATCCTTCTATTCAATCCATGAAAAAGTGCAAAGTGATACATTGATTTGCTGAAGGGAGAAGACCCCTCAGATTTGAAACTAGCCTATGCTAAAAGAGAGCTCCATAGAGCGCATGGGCTAAGCAAGATGAAACATTACAATATAAGAAGAAAGGACCAGATCATTGTGTTGGCCGGGGAGGATCCTTTCTACCTTTTTTTTTACGAACATCAATCCAACCAGAGGAGTTGGTAGGCTCAGTAGGTTTTACCACCAAAGCCAGATGGTCTAAGGAAGTGCCATAATCTTGAGCTACTGAATTCAAGGGTGCTTCTTTGTCGCTGTCTGAGTTGTCTGATTCATGAGGTCGCTTCTGAGTCCCTGGGAGTGACGCTGTGATCATGATTGTGTCAATTGTTTCCCCCTTTTCGTGAGGTGGGTGCAAGGACTTAACTGCGGGAGTTGGAATCATGACTTCTGAATATGTAGGATTTTGTGCCGAGGCTGCAGGCTGGTGTTTTGGGTCAACAGTTGGCTGCTGAGCGAGTTGGGGCTTGCGAAGGCCTTGAGGAAGGCATAGGAGTTTGAGCATCTTTTTGATGTTGATTGTTGTCGGAGGAAGGGTTCAGGCGGCCTTTGTGAGATTTTGGTCCTTGCCAACCATTGGCTCTTTTCCATGCTCCCGAAGTTGAGGGAGGGATGGGGGAAAGAGGACAAGTTGCCTGGAGGTGCCCTGTTTGCTGACAGGAGCGACATCTGAAGGCGGTGTTCTCATAGTCGACCATCTGTATGAAAGGATCTCCGTCACCCCAGTCTATAAGAATCCTATCTAGAATCCCTTGACTGAGGTCAATTTCAACGCATAGGTGGGCGAAAGTGACGAATCCTTTCGTTATTCTATCTGTGTCTATCTTGATAAATCTACCCAATGCATTGCCCAGTGTAGGTAAAAAAGATGCAGAATAGAAATGCAGGGGTAGATTGGGTAGTCTTACCCAGACCGGTGTAGTCATGGCTGTCATGGTCAGTGGATTGAATTATGGGAACCATCGCTGCATGGAGAGTCCAGATCTACCCCAGAACCAAGGACCTTGCTCTAGCATGCGTTGACATTCAGCTTCTGTGGAGAAGTTGACGATGAAGAACCCCTTGGAGCAGAAGAACAACTCATGCCCCTCTGACCAGGTCTTGTTAACCCATTCCTTTAACGCAGGGGCCGAGGTCCAAAGTCCATTGAAGCGACAAATGAGGGCTTTGGCTTGGTAGAGAAAGGTGTAGCCATAGACTTGGGGATATTCAACTTCTGCTGTTGGAGGTTCTGTGCACTGCTCCACAATGAAGGCAAATCCAAAGGGCTCATTTACTTTTGAAGCTTCAGCCTTGAACCCCGAAGGAGCGGAAGTTCCTGATTTCACGGCCTGCTTGTAAGAGCTTGGATGAGTGGCTGAAGGCGCTCCTCCACGCAACCGAGAAGTGAGAGAAATGGTTGCATTTTTTAGATTTCCGTAGTCTCGTAGCAGAGAACCATCTCCAAGCTGCCGTCCTTCGAATATTAATCGTTGGAATCCAGGCGGAATACCTGTAGCTTGGTGGATTTGGGTTTTGAGTTCAAAAACGAAAAGTGAGTCTTGAGCCTGCAAGCAGATAGAAGATCCAACAATGGTCTTTATAAAAAGGGGGAAGCTTGCCTTAGTTTTAGAGCTAGTCTTGCCATGATATTCCAAGTGAATCCTTGGTCCTGCATTCCTCTTAACTAGATTTCTGCACCAGAGCGAAGGCGGAGAATCCCCCAAGAGCCGAAGAACTCTGAGGTCTCTGCTATTTGACTGGCTTCCAATCTTTAGGTCAAGAAGGCGGCGACGACTGGGATTTAGTACTTGCCGCATCCTTCGCCTATTCTCAACATTGATCTGGTCCCAAATCGCTGGTTTTCTCTCGCCAGAGAATGAGTCGGAGCAGTCCTCCTCAGTTTCCTCTACACCGGCTGCTAGTTTTGCCCCGGCCTCCTCGGCTTCGTCACGGACCATAACCTCCGCAAAACCGAACTTCAATTGGGCGTGAAGGATGAGAGGGAGCTCTTGGTCAGTCTTACGCTGAGAGTGGTGAGACTTCTCAATCTCTTCGTCCCCAAACACGCGCTGGTAGAAGCTTATGGCGTCCGCAGCATGCGGTGCCTCCACAATCAAATGGGGTTTCGGGGTAGAGAATGTTGGCAGCTTGGCCACCGCGCCATTTCCCTTACTATTCTTCGCTACAGCCGACACAATCTCCTTAACACAGATACGACGGTCGCTCTGAGGCCTGATGAACTTCTTGATGCGGTTCTTCACAATCTTCTTGTTCAGCAGAGGAATCGCCATTGTCGACCTGTAGAAAACCCTAAAACCTGTCGTGGTCTACATACATATTACAATGCTAGGCTCTCTAATATTTACTCAACATATAGGCTCTATAGCCTAATATCACGTAGACTCTATGTCCCAAAATACATATACATAGGCTCTCCAGCCCCAAAATGCATAGACACACAGGCACTCTAGCCCAAAACCATACATAATGATTTCACACTTCAGGTACCCTTGCAAGAATTCCAACCTGCAATCTCTCTTTCCCCTTAGTCTGCACAACCCAAGGAAGTGTACCCCCTTCTATGCAATGTAGTGCCTTAGGTTGTACCACTTCCCTCCAGGGCTCCAGTATAGACCAGCTAGGAAGTCACAAGGATGGGGCTCCATAAAATTCAGTTGCAACAACTTTCTCAATTTGTCGATTCCCACAACAATTCCAATGAATAAGCTCCCTTTTTCCACAACCTGCACAACCCAAGGAAGTGTACCCCCTTATCGGCACCACAATCCATCAAGTTGTACCACTCCCCTCGAGGGATCTAGTGCAAGGTCAGATAGGAAGTCTCAAAGTTGTGGCTCTAGGAACTCCAGCTATGATAATGGAATCTCCGGATCTTCAAATAATTGCATATATGTCTCCTGCATTGCATCTTTAGCTCCACTTTGATTCTTCTACAAGCATGACAACTTGCTTCTTCTACAAGCCTGGAAACTTGCTTCTTCTACAATCCTGAGAACTTGCTTCTTCATTCTCTAGATGTTCCTATAGTAGCCATTAAGAAATTATATTTGTTATATACATTATCACACAACAATTATCTTATTCACGAGAGTTTTCAACTACAAAATATAAACATTTATTCAAAATAAGTTGTCAAGCGTAAACCAATACTCATTCGCATGGCTATCTTGTACTGAAAAAATTTGCCACAGGAAAGAATTCAACTCATTGTTCTTCTCTAACACACCCACATGATCCCAACCACCATTCCATATGTATTAATAAGTTTCATATTTCTTGCTATACTCACCCTCCAAACTTAGGCATCCCCTTCTTTGTTGCACAACCCCTCGAGCAATCCATCTTGCTAAGGATTTCTCATGCAAGGAGAGCACCAACTTAATGCCAGAATCCCACTGGTTATTTGTAACCTATGTCAATCATAGGGTTCTAGTGTCCTAACAATAACCTTCTTCTTGAGCTTTTCCAACTTCAATAACTATTATAACATCTGTACACACATATAGTAATCATGAGATATCATCATAACAATTTTCAATTATTAATTTCAAATATATTTTATACATGAACACAAAATTTAATAAGCACGAGTCTTCTACTCATAATTTTTTGGCTCTTGCAGCAATAGGTATAAGTCTTCTTCTTTGGATTACACTATTGCCATATCCAAGACCATTTTTCCTGTTTTTTCTCAACTTTCATGCAACCAATAGATTGTTAGTATTTATGCACATTATCATCTCATTGCAACATTTGCAATCAACCCAAGAAGTGATTTCAAAATTATATTACTCTAAAAATTCAATCACTTCCAACCATTATTCATTCAAATGGAACAAAATTATCATTCCTTGCACATGGATGGTCTAGCATACTAAATTTTCATAATGCAATCAAACATTATCAACACATTGATGTGCCAATATCCATGGGCACATCTACACAATGCATCCTTGCATTGACTTCGGAATACCACATATCCATGTCATTTATTCCACCATGATGAGTTGGAAGGTCTAGTTAATGCCTCCACACATCATCCAAATTCTTGCCCATTACTTGTTTGACTATTTGGATACCTTCCTCTTCAACCCATATACAACAATAGGATTTCAATCCTTTAGTGTTCTTCAGTGTTAGCAAAGAGGTTGCATCCCAAACATCCGTTATATGAGGGAAGACCATTAAGCACTTATATGTTGTTATAGCCCTTCCATATTAAACCACATCATGGCCTCACACATGGATAGCTCTATTGACATCCATTTCTATAG